>CM034004.1:24844968-24907593 GCA_019603395.1 Cyrtorhinus lividipennis
GGTCTTCCTTCTTCTTTAAAAAGTCTCTGGATTCCATTTCCCCAAGCTTAGCAAGGCTGAGTAATAGCCATTTGCTATGTTGGTACTTGTCAATTAGACACCTCCCCTGAGGCAAATCTGTCTGTTGTAACCCTATTATAACCTCCTCTCTTTTCAATATATCGAATGGATGTAGGATATATCGATTGTTTTCACCGTTATACCGCTTTCTACCGCCTTTACGTGCGCGTCAGTTTTGTGTTGTGATATTTTTATACTTTTTATTTTATTTATCTCCTTTTTTCTTTACTTTTTTCATTTGTGGAACTTGGCGGAATTTGTGTGGAGGCGTTGTTTAGGGGATAGAGATCCCTTCTTATCAATAATGAAATACATAAAGAATTTTCAGGAGGATGTATTTTCTACAAATTGATTTATAGTGCATATATATGTTAATTTTGTAAATAAACACAAGTTTTTCTGTTGTTACTTTGTTATTAAATTTCCATTGCTATCCTGTTGTTAGGGTTCGATATATCCTACATCCTTTCGATTTATTGAAAAGAGAGGAGACTACAATAGAGGCAGACAGGTTTGCCCCAGGGGGGGGGGGGGTCTAATTGACAATTACCACTGTGTCCTACTTATAATTAACTTGTTATCAAGTAACTTTAATACTTGTGAGCAGCATTATTGGAGATAATATACTGTTGCGAGATTACACCTGCACCAGTCTCCTGGGCAACCAGCATTACAAGGTCAATGACCTGTGGAGGGCTAAGGGTCACTCTCAAACATTTGTGCATCATATCGAATTGGCTGGAACCTTCCCATTTGCTCGAGACAGTGGAGTTCCCAGAACCAGGGAAGACTCGAGAAGGTTCTCGACCAAGAGAGCGAGCATAAAAGGGACCGAGGAATGCCGCAGAGTGCAGTTCAGTTTGGAGTCTGAATATAGATGCTTCCTGTTATAAATTGTGCATTACAACCGTGATTGTGCCTTGTGATTGTGTCATTGTGTAAGTGTGTGAATGAGAACAGTGTATTTGAGTGAAAAATTGTAATAAAATAATTTACAAAGAACATAAATCGTTACAATACCAACTTGTAAAAAGTGTATTATTCGGAAGTCATGCAAAGTACACCTATTTTATACCACGTCCCAACGTGTATAATTCCTCTAATTGGTTCGCGTTTGGGTTCAGCTACGAAACAATGTTGAAAAGGCTAGAACCTTCTCGATTTGATTTCCTCGTGAACGAACAAATCGTGGCCACCTCACGTCGGAATTCCAACTAATGGCGGTGAACCCGTGACAAGAGCCGTTCGAACGAGTAATCTGACCGTTCGATCGAAATGAAAATTATTTCCTCGGGTGTCCCGAAATTCTTCATCCTTTCTCGAAATCATCAACCACCACTCGGTGAGTAACGTGGGAAAACAACAACATTGGCGAGAGGCTCGTTGATCGGCATCTCGATTAGGTTTCATAATCACAAACAGTAAATATTACTCGAGTGATCGCCTGGGTGTTCTCGTCGAAATGACATCTATTAGCTGATAGGATAATTATTTCGCGTTTTCCAATTATTCAAATTAAATCGTAATCTTTCGAATCTAGGACCATCAAAGGTGCGGAGTCCTGTTTCGAGGGGACCGATGATCGGCTCGAATTCGGAACAACATGATCGTTTTTGAATCAATTGGTCTGATAATAGGATCATTATTAATGGCGATCGAGTACGGGTCGTTAATGAGATGAGCGATTTCCTCGGTCAAGCAACGACCTAAATTTGATCATTTTGACGGAGGAATTTCAACTTCAAAAACAATTTAATTAAACGTTCACTTTGTTTTCAATATTTTTTAATCGAATTCGTAGCTGCCAAAAGAAAATTTCTAAGAATATACGGAGATCTCTAAAATCATCTATAAATGTACGGATTTGTTAAATAAACCGATCAGTCAATATCTTTTCAAGACAAGTTCATTTGGAGTCATAGAGCACAGACGAAATGATAGATTTTCGAAATATTTGGAGTCGTACACTTGTGGAGGCATCTTTTTCTAATCAACTTTGGACGCTGAATCAAGTGAGATGGACTTTGGACAAACAGAGGGGGAGGGATTTGCGTCATAAACCCATTTTGAATATGTGTTTTCGGGATTTCTGGTACCTAGGCGTGTGGGGTATCATTTTCCACTAAATTTTGGACGCTGATTCCAATGAGATGGGTCCCGGAACGATTGGCGCCCTCTGGATGAGGTTATGGGTCAAAATGGGTGCCTACCTACCAATTTCGAATGTGTGTTTTCGAGATTTCTGTAACCTAGGCGTGTGGGGTATCATTTTCCACTTAATTTTGGACGCTGAATCCAATGAAATGGATACCAGAACGATTGGTGCCTTCTGGATGAGGTTATGGGTCAAAATGGTGTAAGCCCCCAAGTCAAGGATGCGCGCGCAGCTCCTGCCCGGACGTTGCATTTGGAGAGTGCCAGGGCTTCACTCGTTGCAAAGGCGTCCAACCAGGCGGTCATTGTCGCCGAAGAAACCCGAATTAAATTATAGTAAATTCAAACACATTTTAATTCGAGAGAGGCTTATAATGGGTGCCTACCTACCCATTTTGAATATGTGTTTTCGAGATTTCTGGTACCTAGTCGTGTAGGGTATGATTTTCTACTAACATTTGGACGCTGAATATCATGAGATGGGTCCCGGAACGATTGGTGCCTTCAGGATGAGAAGAATCTAATCAATACGGTTTTCAGTTGGGTCGGCCAATTGTATTTCAAGTGGCCTTTTCCTTTTCGTGATGTCCTCAAGAGAGCATTATAGCTATAGCAGGCTCTCGGGTACCTTTCAGAGGGCATACCGTATGGTCTCCCACCATCTCAGGGCTCTTTCTAAAATTACTCCCCAATCTTGACTCGACCCGTTTCTGCTCTGACCATGTTCTGTGCTGTAGAAATTGGCAGTGTGAGGAGTTCTAAATATTGAACAACATAAAAATCCTCAACATAACGCAAATCCCATAATTTCACTCGCGTACAACACCACTGATGAAACGACTAATCAATCATCAAGTAGACTCCCAGCCTGAACATCTCCCTGCTGATAATTTGCCGCACAATAATAACCCCAAGCCTTTAGTCCTTTGGGTGTAATGTTTTCCTTAGCTCTGTTGAATAGTCTTGAGGAGACGTAACCTTTATTAATGGCTGAGGCCTGGCAATGGCTCCTTGCCTTCCACCAACACCTGCTCCATGTCACCGTCGGGTGAATTCTCGACTCGAACATCGAAAGTACCTAGCGATATATCGATAGTTATGGGTGCGTACCCTCATCTCAACATTAACCCAAAATTAAATTAAAATATAAAAACACGTAGAATGTGCAAAACGCTGCAAATTCTTTCATACGGGTTGGTTATTCCTCGGGCCAGGCGCACGGAACCTCATTTCGTCAACATGGGGAAAATGGAGGAAACAGTAGGTTTGGTACCCTCATCTCAACATTAACCCAAAATTAAATTAAAATTTAAAAACACGTAGAATGTGCAAAACGCTGCAAATTCTTTCATACGGGTTGGTTATTCCTCGGGCCAGGCGCACGGAACCTCATTTCGTCAACATGGGGAAAATGGAGGAAACAGTGGGTTTGGTGGGTCTTGGACCCATTCCAATGGATTCAGGGTCCAAAATTTAGTGGAAAATGATACCCCACACGCCTAGACCGCCAAAAATCTCGAAAATCCATTTTTCAAAAAACACATTTTGACCCCTGCCCCGCCCAAATGTAATCCGATCGTGTTGATAAGTTTCGAGGACCAACTAGAGCCTGTAACGGACCCCAAACCTAAATTAAAAATTTTTAGAAAATTTCCTACTACCAAAGTCGGCGTACGGCGGACGGACAGAAACAAATTTTGGGCCAAATCGGAGAGATAGACTTTTTGCACGAAAACAAAGGTTTATTATTCAAGGAATAACCAACCAAAATCGTGATAAAATGCTAATTCCAAAAAAGTTCATATTTTCTGTAATTTTTTGAAATTTTCTGAATATTTGTATGTCTGAGCCAATAAATCGCTCACGCTCCGAATTTGTGCATTCAGACTCTGATCCTCACTTACGTTTTATTTATTTATATTTATTTTTATTCCGTTTATATGGCTGCTTCCAATTTTTCGAGCTAAATTGGTTCGATTTCCTAAAAAATGATTCGTTTGAGTTTGACTGAGAAAAATTTGTTTTGCTCCTTCACGAAAATGTCCTCTTCTTTTGACGCTCATTAACGCGGGTTTTTGCAAAATCTGATAATTTCCAGTTTAACTGAACGTTCTATTTCATAAGGTCCATGCAGTCTGTTGACTTCTTCTCTTCATGAAAGGGATGGTATTCCATTTTTCTTTGATATTGCTCAGATGCATCGAATACTTAACGTAATTGAAGAAGAAGCACTAGAGAAGAAGGTCAGTTTCGGCATTTGTCTAAATTTTTGGACATTTTCTGTTCAAAATTTCCAAATTTAAAATAACGTCACCATCGTGGAGGGAGTGAAAATGCCTTCACAATAACCGAGATCATCTTATTCGTTAAATCGGATCATATCTCCGAGATGACCCACGTATTTCTGAGGATTCGGGGGTTGGATCAATACCAAAACTTTGTTCTTAGCTTGCTTTTTCGCGTCCTGGTGAGCAAACCAACACTTTCAATGGGTCAATGAAGTATTTCATTTGTCGGATACCATTCGCCTTCTCTTTTCTAATACCGCAAGAAACAAATATTGAATTGATTCATTATAATCACGGGTTAAACGACTGGTTAAACTGCGGCTCGTCCTCCGGGTCGTAATTAAGTGGTCGTTTTTGAAGAGGAAAGATAAATAAACAAATGAAATACCGAGAAACATCAGCGGAGCTATCCAAAGTGCCTCGGGTCAACGTGATGAGGATTCATCGAGCCAATCAACGATATTCGAATGAAAAATAAACATTTCGTTTCTTAGTTTCTGTTGAAGGGATACAGAGGGAGCCATTTCCCATAATGTGGTGATGTGAATATCAACGTGTCTGTACGAGCTTGATAGGAACACGAATCATTCGACAGGCCCAACTTATATTTAGAATTTCCGATCACCGGGCGCCATTTCTCTTTGAGAGGAAGTACGCGGTTTCAGGCTATTGACAACTCCGATAAGTTCATATCACGTTCTATTCACTGACTGACCAGGGTACTTTCGGTTCGTGTCGGTGTCGAATGAACTAGACAAAGGCATACGTGGGACGAAGAGTCGTTCTTTGCTTCAGTATCTTCGGTTTTGGCACAAAAACGAGGAGCGTGAACGGGCATGTCAACCGAAGGAGTCGTTGGAGCACAATTTGATGATTTCACCATTCGTTGTATAAAATTTGCGTTTCGTTCACTCATAAACTGGTTTATTCAGGCACACATTACCACCAACGTATTGAGAAAACATGTTGAGCCAGATTTTGGAAGAGATCGGTTGACAGAATTGCAACACAGCAAATTCTTTCATAGGGGTTGGTTATTCCTCGGACAGGGCGCAAGGAGACTCATTTCAATCGATTCAGCTTCCATAACCTCTTCCGGTGGGCACCAATCATTCCGGGAACCGTCTCATTGGATTCAGCGCCCAAAATTTAGTGGAAAATGATACCCCACACGCCTGGGTACCAGAAATCTCGAAAACACATATTCAAAATGGGTAGATAGATACCCATTTTGGCCCATAACCTCTCCCGGTGGGTGCCAATCGTTCTGGGAACCGTCTTACTGAATTCAGCGTCCAATACTTAGTGGAAAATGATACCCCACACGCCTAGGTGCCAGAAATCTCAAAACCCCACCTTTGAAAAGGGTAGATATAGATAACCATTTCTAATCATAACCTCTTTCAGTGGGCGCCAATCGTTCTGGGGCCGTGAGTTTACAAAATAGACGAGTTCAGCGCAGTTTAGTTACGTTTCAGGAAAATTTAAAAGGCATTTAAATGGCGACTTTAGACGATCGATACTCAGCTGGCCAGTTTAGAGTTCTCATTACTAACCTTATCTGAAGGTCATGGGCGCCATATCACTCCGCGATTTGTTGGGAGGTTCAATATCACACGTTAATGGCTTGCTTAAACTCTTCAAGTATACAGAACACGCTGTAGGTATGTCTTGAACTTATCTCAAGTACTATATTTCACAATTTAGTGGAAAATGATACCCACATGATAACTTAGTGCCCCTGTCGGTTAATATCCGCACTAGTTTCAACAAGTTCCGTGCTTACTTCTAATTTCTCCCGCTGCATATGCAGGCGCCACTTTGACGGCCCGCATTTAACTTCACTGTAGGTTTTCTTGGAAAATTGAAATGTTGGAGCGATATGAATTGGAGCTTGGAATGGAGCTACTTATCATTTTGGGGTCCGTAGGCAATATCGCGATTGCGAAAAACATAGAAATTATACCCTCCAGTAGCGTAGCCTGGGGGGAATTAACAAGAAAGCAAGTATAGTATGCATTATGATAAATATATAGGATCATGAACTTCACAGAATTAATTTGAATTATATTTAATTTGTATCATAAGAACTGTGTTTGTGATTTGCTTCAATCACAAAAACAAATGGAGCCATTAGTTGAGTTAATCAAACATCAACACGAAAAATCATTGGATATTCAACAAATGACCAAATAAAAAAATTAATTAGATCAAATAAAAACATTTTCAACAAAATTAATAGACAGAATTTAATTAATTGGTCTGCGATAACTCAGAAACACATCCAGTTTCATTACTTGATTGTGCTGCTTTGGGCTAGCTTGCTAGCCAGCACAATGGCCAACACAAGGGGTTCAAATTTGATTAAAAATATTCAAGTTGAAGATACAAAAACACGTAGATTTGAGCGATTAGTACCTCAAATCAAGACCTAAACCTGCTAATTCATTCACAGGGGTTGGTTATTCTCCATCTCATTGGATTCAGCGTCCAAAATTTAGTGGAAAATGATACCCCACACGCCTAGATGGCCAAAAATCTCGACCATATTTGATTGGATGGTATGTGTCGACACAAGTATCTCGGCTGTGGTGACATGAGATATCAGGTGGTGAGTTTGAGGTACGTACTATACGTTTTTGGGATTCTTGATGGAAATGAATTGCTTAGATTACTTTCCGCCTGAAGTGATAAGCGTCCTCGTACTATCACATTGAGTCATTGAATCGTCACGAATGAGGTAATCCCCACATGAGCTGTACGATTGACACAGATTCAGCAGCGCTAAGCCGTAAACCTCTTCATTCGTCATCTACAAAAGAGTCGTTACTAATCGGTTCATTAGTTTTTCCTTTCAAACGCATTCCAAAACCGAAGAACGACCGGTTTGAGGGCAGGCCGCCCAAACCGACCAATCGCGTGGCCTCACAAGTGTCAACATCCTCGAGGGAAAACGGTGTTGACGGACGAAACGTAAAAATTCCTAAGAAAAACACGAAATCGAAAAACAAAGAAAGAGACGGAAGAACAAACAGACGGTCTAATTATACTCGTTACATTCGGAGTAGAGGTGTGTCGAGTGCCATTAGTTAGAAATTAGGTAATAGTTTAACGGCTTCTCTAATCGCGACGTCGAGATTTCACCCTCGGTCTCTTCGCGATAATTCGAAAGAACTCTGAAATAGTGGAATCGAGGTCGAGAAAAGTAGAGAGAAACTCTCTTGAATAATCACCGGGATATTTACAGAGTAACCGAGTCGTCTAAAACACAACGAGAATTCACTCGGGCAATTCTGTAGTCATCGTCGGAGAAATAGGGTGTTTTCTTCAAACGAGGGTGAAAAAAAAATGGAACGTTCCCTCTCTTTGAAACTGACATTTTCATGTTACTTGCAGAACTGGTTGAGAAATGATTCAAATCGAGACTTTTTCTTTTCAAGTTCAAACATAACTCGGACATTTTCATTCGACGTCTACAAATTCCACGATGAACTAGAACCACTATGAGCACATTTCTGTATTAGATTATATTATATTGTATGGATTTTAGGTCTTAATTTTGGTTGAAAACCTATGTTTTCATGCAAAAAGTAAATTTCTCCGATTCGGCACAAATTTTTCTGGGCGTTTCGAAGTGTTTAGATCAAAATTGTCGGACCCGGCGCATGAAGACTCGAATTCTTCAACATGGGAAAAATGGGGAAAACAGTGGATGTGGTGGGTACGGGACCCATTCCAATCGATTCAGGATTCAAAATTTAGTGGAAAATGATACCCCACATGCCTAGGTACCAAAAATCTCGAAAACATACATTCAAAATGGGCACCCATTTTGACCCATAACCTCATCCAGAGGGCACCAATCGTTCCGGGACTCATTTCATTGGATTCAGCGTCCAAAATTTAGTGGAAAATGATACCCCACACGTCTAGGTACCAAAAATCTCGAAAACATATACAAAATGGGTGGATAGGTACCCATTTTGACCCATAACTTCATCCAGAGGGCGCCAATCGTTCCGGGATTCATTTCATTGGATTCAGCGTCCAAAATTTAGTGGGAAATTCCTACATCGCCAAAAATCTCGAAAATTCATTTTTCGAAAAACACATTTTGTCCCTCCCCTCCCAAATTTGGTCCGATCGGCGGAAAAGTTTCGCCCAACTAGAGCCAAGAATGGACCCCTGATCCAAATTTCAGATTTTTAGAAATTTTTCCAAATGGCTTTTCGAAAACCTAATCGACTTCCGTCATCAAATTTTGGAAATTGAACCGATTAAGTTTGGTTTTGGGGCGGAAATCCGCAAAACGAATGCGAATCGTACGGGTAGAAATGAATTTTCGAGATTATTACGGGTACACGGACGTGTGGAGTACCATTTTCCACTGATACATGGAGTTTGAATCGATTCTGATGAGACCTGAATCGATTTCTGTACACCAGAGGGCGCTAAGTAAGGGACAAAAAGGGTTTTTTCAACAAAGAAAATGGAATTTCTATTCTAATTTACCTAATTTTGTGACCTAAAAGGTACCCTTTACCAAACAAGCGACGTCCGTAATAATGATACATTGCAAACATTCATCAGCGTTTTCATTTTTATCAATAAATTTGAGGGGTATTGCAACGTCCCTACAAGTGGGTTGGAGCTCTGCACTGAGCCCGCAAGACGTTCAGGTCTTGAAGGGGGGGTCGCCTTTGACCTGTCAACAACCCTTAGGCCATCTGCAATAGTATTCGTGACGAATCGAAAATCCAAAACGGTATTTTTGATATTTTATAGGACACATAACTGATGAAAAGATGGAAATGTGGTAAATGAATCAATATTAGTGATCGAAATCGTTTGTCACCGCAGTTCTTGAAGTGGTTTATGACGTATTTATCATGTTTTGTCATATTATTATTCTATTTTATTTTTTCGGAAATCAATTGGGCTACAAAAGGAACACCAAATATCAATATTTAGTTAATTTTAATGATTTAAAAACAAAAAAATTTCTTAAAACTAGATTACTAAGATACCACTTTTGATAAATGCTCACCAAAACGCTTTCTAAAATTAAGAGAATATTTTCTCAATTCCGGCGTTTTGAATTCAAGAGGGAAAAGCCGGAGACAACCAGTGGGAGGTTGGGCGGGGGCTGACGTCATGGATGTGGGCAAGTGGGGAGTTACGCGGCACAACCAATCTCTCTGTCATCTTCACCAAAAACCCAACATTTTGGTTTAATTTTTGTTGTTTTTATCACTATAACCATACTGATTATTCGTAATTCAAAGCGTGAGACTGTTAGCCATTTTCAAAACAACTGATCATGGCGCGCTCTATTGAGAGGCTCAACTTCTATGACGTCAGTGGAGAAGTTAATTTTGTGGAGATATCACTTAACTGCACATCCAAAAGGTTACATTCACATTTGGCTATGTTTGTCCAAAAGGAGTAAATTTGCGATCATACAGTGTTGAGAACATCCCCTAAGCTTCCCAGCGCTCCTAGTGGCTGTCCACTGTAACTAGCGCATGTTGCCTCCAAAATATTTGTAGCCTACAGATATCTTTAGTTGTCTTGTGTTCAGACTTTCCGTAGACTGATCTGTCCTTATAGGCATTGTATCTTTTGTAGTCACTGGCTAGCTCCCAATTAGGATCCTTAGAATGAAGATAAACACAAAATGGCTATTAGAATGGCTTTTCTGGATTGGTTATTGGAAGAACATTTGGTTATGCATCCATTACCTCTTCTGGTGGGCGTCAATTTAAGCTTTAAAGATCGATTTGAGCATTCAAAAATTAATTAATTGTTACCAAAACAATCCATTGTAAAAAATCAAAACTTTGTATAGAGGTTTTTTGGAAATTTAAAATCGATTGCCATTCCTACCTGAACTTATTGAGCTATTCCAGTCTTATAATCCAAATGCAAGACAGGAAAATTTATTTCTGATGGCTCAATACCTTTTTTGGATGTTGGATTTGGCTGTGCAACGCCCCATTTACACAAGAGTGTCCTTTTTTGGGTCCAAAATGTCCGTTTGCCGTCCGCGCCGTTGATGGTAGTAGACAATTTTCTAAAAATCTGACATTTGGGTCTGGGGTCTGTTCTCGGCCTAGGACGGTCCTCAAAACTTTTCAGCCCGATCGGACCGATTTTGGGCGGGGTAGGGTCAAAATGTGTTTTTTGAAAAATGGATTTTTGAGATTTTGGGCGATTTAGGCCAGTAGGGTATCATTTTACACTAAATTTTGGACGCTGAATCCAATGAAATGGGTCCCAGAACGATTGGCACCCATTGGAAGAGGTTATGGGTCAAAATGGGTATGTATCTACCCATTTTGTATATGTTTTTTCAAGATTTCTGGTACCTAGGCTTGTGGGGTATCATTTTTCACTAAATTTTGGACCCTGAATCGATTGGGATGGGTCCGAGACCCGCCACACCCACTGTTTTCCCCCATTTTCCCCATGTTGAAGAAATTAATCTCCATGCGCTTGGTCCGAGGTTTTATATTAGTTATATTCACCCCCCACCCTGCAATAGTATGTCTTAATTAATGCCAAATCACGAAAATGCACATTTGTGGCCTGAAGTATTGGAAATAGACTGTCGATTTAATCACGAACAAACGACTGCAAGAGCACGTTCACCAAAAGTTAATTACTTCATTAATCGAATCATTCGCCTCCGAATAGATTTGACGATGCAATTCGATCTTTTGGCGACGGTAATAGAGCGGCAAATGAGCGATCCGTGTCCAAAGGAAGAGCGTCCTGGAATCTGCGCATTAGAAAGACACCGGTTCGCCCTTCAGCGTTCAGATGTGAATTATACAAAATCACCACAAACCGAGTTAGCTAATCTATCTAAAATAACCGGGTTGAACATCTCGAAATAAACAACACTTCGGGTCGTCGAAACCCAATTATGTGACGAAGAAATGTGAAAGTGACTCGAAACAATTGTAGTTTTCGGTGCGAGTGGAATTCTTTCAACGCGATTATCGTTATTTTTAAAAATAATGCATTCGTTAATGATGATAGTCTATGGAAAATTAATTAATGGATTTTCATGAATATGAGAAATTAATACGATGATGACTCTCAGGTTGGGTCCTTATCAGGCGGCGAAAGACGAAAATTGCTCATCACGGTGCCGCCAATGTGACAACTTGTTTTGAAACTTATTAGTTCAGAAACGAGGTGACTTTCCGAAATTAGTCTCGTATCAGTCAAATCTCGTTATATAAATACGTACATAAAACGTTCCCCGATTATTTAGATCAATCCGGTTCACGAAAATCGCGATTATTGAGAGTTCGCTTCAAAGTGCCGATCAGTTTTCGCTGATTATTTTACTTTTGCGGTGTTTCTAGTCCTAGAATTGGAAAAGGGTAGTTAGTATTAATTAATGCAATCACATCGCGGGATATTTCCAGGAATTGAGCCGTTAAGCGGGTAAGATTGAGAAACCTTTGATTCGGCTTGGCTGCAATAATTTTCACAGGTGTTTATGGACAGTGTCATGAAGATCATTTCTCAAATGAAAAAAACCTGGTTTGTGGTTCGGGCCCATGCAATTTTCCAAATTTGTGGAAAATGAACCCCACAGGCCTGGTACGGGTCTCGGACTCCAAGCAGCAATGAGGAGACTTGATTGACTGATGAGATATTTATTTTATTAACACACAGGAGGTAGTATTGCGGGCTACAGGCCCCTCACCATTCCCCCTGAGTCATGCATTAACAAATATTGGGTTTGTCCTACTGCGAACCTTTATGTAGAAATATGGATAACCCATACTGGAGGTACATTTAGTAGTTCATAACGCTCCAAAGCCTAAACGCCAGTGTTGCATGAAAAAACAAAAAGCTCGTGTAGGTTCGAGCTTCGAAAAGTCAGCCGTAATGAGGTCAACCTGGATTCCCTCTGAGGTGGTCTGGAGGACAAACTCTTGGAAAGATAAGATGTTGGTGACGGTGGACCTCCCACGAACCATGCTGCTCCTCAGCAATGGCGGACGCTAGGGCAGGCGTAAGTCGAGCCACAACCAACCTCTCAAAAGTCTTAGCGATGGTGGATAGCGAAGCAATTGAACGGTAGTTGCATATTATATCAGCCTTATCACCCCTCCAGCTAGCAATCTGACCAGCGAGAGAGGAAGCACAAGATTTGAGGAGGATCGGAGGTACACAATCCGGGCCCATACACTTCGAAGCATCCAAGCCAAGCAGAGCCTTGAGAACCTCGGACACATCCAGAGTGAGTACTCCAAAGGAGACGAGATCGAGTGGAGATAGAGTTGGAGGGGCAAGCTAAGGAGGCTCAAAGACAGATGCAAAGTGACTGGCAAAGAGATTGGCAATGGATTTAGGGCCATCGGCTGCAGAGGAGTCGAGATGCATTGTCTGACAGGAGCTGCCGCGAT
This sequence comes from Cyrtorhinus lividipennis, assembly GCA_019603395.1. Taxonomy (NCBI): domain Eukaryota; kingdom Metazoa; phylum Arthropoda; class Insecta; order Hemiptera; family Miridae; genus Cyrtorhinus; species Cyrtorhinus lividipennis. Next base: position 24,857,900 of record CM034004.1, read on the forward strand.
AATTAATATGGTTCCAAGAAGCTTTGATGTCACCTGTAACAGACGCCTGAACAGTCTGGAGGTAGGCCCCATAGCAGGAGCGGGATCGGTCCTTGCACTCAGATCGCAAGCTAGAAAAGATCCGATAATCCTCAGGAAGGCCCGATGTCTTAAATCGAGAGTGAGTAAAGTTTTTGCGACGTTCCAAATGAATCAGCTCACGAGTGAACCACTTTGGATAATAATAAGTAGATAGGTGCCCATTATGACTCATAACTTCATCCAGAAGGCGTCAATCGTCCCGGGACTCATTTTATTGGATTCAGCGTCCAAAATTTAGTGGAAAATGATACCCCACACGCCTAGATCGCCGAATACTCGAAAATCCATTTTTCTAAATACTTATTTTGACCCCATCGCATCCAAATTTGGTCCGATCGTGATGAAAAGTTTTGAGGACCAACTAGAGCCGGAAATGAGTGACCCTGACCAAATTTTCAGATTACCCACACCGTGTATCACTCCATTGACGCCGAAGTGATGATATAACTCCGAGTAAATTTCCAGTTTACCCCCCCCCCGCCCCTCCCACAAACCCTGATTTATGTTCGCGGCTCCGCTCATCGTCCAACTGTTCATGTGGCTTCCGTCATGTTCAGTCTCGGTGGTTGGCGCGGCGGTTGCGATATGCAAGATCAATAGAGCATGTCGAATGTGAGAATCTCCATGCATATATTATACACGGTAGCCGTAATTCGAATTACCATACACCAATTACTTCACCCCTTTACTGGGGACGTACGTATCAAAATGTTATGCCCTTCGCCCATATTAACCAGTAATTCGAATTTGTCATTCAAACTCGACTGAGGCTCATTTTTCGTTTTTATCATTAATGGGAGTTAAGGGATCCTACAAAATAACCTCTTTACAAATAACACCACCAACCCTTTCAATGCGTCTGACAATAATAATAATTGTAGACCATGGGAAGTACGGTTTATGTTCATTTTTCAATAATTGGACAATGACTACGGAGTTGAAAAACAAAGGGGTTTTTGATGGTAAAAATGAAACTGTCTGAATGATGAATTTGAGGGGAAAAATCGACAATTGTTCACATTTTGCGGGTAACTAAATAGAATGAACTGTTCCTGCTTACATTACATGCGCACCTAGGATGAAAATTCCTGTTCAATGTGAGCATCGGCCCCAAACAGTCAACTTACTACTGACGCTGGAATTCAAAAATGAGCAGTAGTGATCAGCTGAGAGGAAATAGTTTAGGCTCCAATGTGGGAAAATATAACCAATGCTCCCTGGGTTTGATAGCCAGTTGTGTACAGAATGGGTCTGTTGAGACTAGACCTCCTCTGGTAGGGGAAGGGTGTCTTTTGGACGTGAAAGGGTTTCCTCTGGCAGGAAAAGGGTCACCTCTGTGGTTGGGAAAGAATCACCCTCGGTAGGGAAAGAGGGTCTTTTGGACATGAAAGGGTTTCCTCTGGAAGGGAAAAGGTGACTTTTGTTGGTGAAAGGGTTTCCTCTGGTAGGGAAAGGGTCACCTCTGTGGTTGGGAAAGAGTCACCCTCGGTAGGGAAAGAGGGTCTTTTGGACGTGAAAGTGTTTCCTTTGGAAGGGGAAAGGTGTCTTTCTTTTGGACAGATGGGCAGATTTCTCGCACTCTAGGCACAGTGTAAAATTTATATAAAATACTACTTTCTCCCATTTGATGCTGGGTTTTCTTTTCCATGCATGCTATAATGAAAACTTATCAATCAGCATCAGTTTTATTCATCCGCATTCTATTGTGTCTGCTTGCTTAGCCTTGTGTTTGTGACCCTCTCAACTCGCTGATCCAATTTCTAATGGGGTAAATATGAGGGCTTTATTGCATGGATAAGGAGGAAAAGATATAATTTACACAAAAACATTTGCTGTATAAAACATAATGTGAGATAATAACTTTTCATCCAAATTCAATCCAGTTAAAGTTTCGTTTTCTTGCGACAGCACTCGCCACATTGTCATTACTAAGTTTGGTGGCATTACACAACCAGGCTGTGACCGTACAGTTGTCTTCATCTCACCTCAAAACCACCATTTGAACAGCTGGCCATCATCAGATGAATGATGTCCGCCACTTGACACGAACAAGTGGCAAACTCCCTTTTCACCAGGTTTATGGTGAGTGGGAAGCTCGGTTTCATGCTTTTACCAACTGACCGTAAAATTTAACGGCTCACGTTAAATCCATCGATTACTGCTTTTGTGATGTGCGAAATCACATAGCTTCCATCTTGTTGAGTGAGCTGAGGCTCAACTGTTCATCGATGAAGTGATTTATTTATTATAATTGATATTTCGTTAGCTGAGGTCAATTTCGGGTGGGTGCCCCTTACTCGGCCTTCTCCCCATAAGTGGTTTGCTCAATGGAAATGAAGACGCGGTAGCCACTCCATTCGCTCGCCTTTCGTTCAAATCATTAGCGATAAGACCTCAGTATATTACATTACGTCACCAAAGGTCTCACTCGACTCATGAATGACCAAACGACAGAAAAACGAGTTATTTGACGAATATTTCGGTCGGAAGAGAATTCACAGGGAACCGCGAACAAGGTCGGACGTAGGAAGGCCAAGTGGAATTTTTCAGCCAAATTCCATTCGTACTGTAATATCGCTTTACGTAGCACGCCGGGTTAGCTAAAGTGTTCATGTGACGGCCTCGAACCGACTCGCTTCGTGTTACCAAACCACAAGCGGAACGTAGTTAACGGCGTGCATTTATTTATTGGCGGCATTTACCGTGGAAAATCGCTCGTAAAATAACAGTACTCGTAACAGAAACTCGACAATACATTGAGTGTTAGGCAGTGAGAGGTTTTTACCAGATTCAATTCGAAATTCGAGACGGAAATCGTCCTAGATGGTGGCACGAAGTAATCTAAATACATAGCTAATTAATCTTTGTACAGTTGAAAATGCTGTAAATAGGGTTAGTTGGGGGAATATGCCACAAGTCTGTGGGTAGGTTACAAACTGACACTGCTGATTGGCAACTGCTACCAGCTGTTATGCCTTCCCTGTTCACCTGAGGCTTCTGTGTATCTCGTCCACGTCCACATTTCGCAGTCAAACATCGATTTTCACTATCAATGCCACCATTGGAATGTAACATGGGCGTGAAAGGGTTTTTTCTGGTAGAGGAAATGTGTCTTGGACGTGAAAGGGTTTCCCCTGGTGGAGAAGGGTGACCTTTGGACGTGAAAGGATTTTCTCTGGTAGGAGAAATGTGAACTTTGGATGTGAAAGGGTTTTCTCTGGTAGGAGAAGGGTGACCTTTGGATGTGAAAGGTTTCCCCTGGTAGGTGAAGGGTGACCTATGGACGTGAAAGGGTTTCCCCTGGTGGAGAAGGGTGAACTTTGGATGTGAAAGGGTTTCCTCTGGTAGGAGAAGGGTGACCTTTGGACGTGAAAGGGTTTCTCCTGGTGGAGAAGGGTGAACTTTGGATGTGAAAGGGTTTCCTCTGGTAGGAGAAGGGTGACCTTTGGACGTGAAAGGGTTTCCTCTGGAAGGGGAAATGTGTATTTTGGACGAGAAAGGGTTTTCTCTGGTAGGGGAAGGGTGTCTTTAAGATGTGAAAGGGTATCCCCTAGTAGGTGAAGGGTGACCTTTGGACGTGAAAGGGTTTCCCCTGGTGGAGAAGGGTGAACTTTGGATGTGAAAGGGTTTCCTCTGGTAGGAGAAGGGTGACCTTTGGACGTGATAGGGTTTCCTCTGGTAGGGGAAATGTGTATTTTGGATGGGAAAGGGTTTCCCCTGGTAGGAGAAGGGTGACCTTTGGACGTGAAAGTGTTTTCTCTGGTAGGGAAAGGGTGTCTTTAAGATGTGAAAGGGTTTCCTCTGGTAGGGGAAGGGTGTCTTTAAGATGTAAAAGGGTTTCCCCTGGTAGGTGAAGACTGACCTTTGGATGTGAAAGGATTTTCTCTGGTAGGAGAAATGTGAACTTTGGATGTGAAAGGGTTTCCTCTGGTAGGAGAAGGGTGACCTTTGGATGTGAAAGGGTTTTCTCTGGTAGGAGAAGGGTGACCTTTGGACGTGAAAGGGTTTCCTCTGATAGGAGAAGGGTGACCTTTGGACGTGAAAGGGTTTTCTCTGGTAGGAGAAGGGTGACCTTTGGACGTGAAAGGGTTTTCTCTGGTAGGAGAAGGGTGACCTTTGGACGTGAAAGGGTTTCCCCTGATAGGAGAAGGGTGACCTTTGGACATGAAAGGGTTTTCTCTGGTAGGAGAAGGGTGACCTTTGGACGTGAAAGGGTTTCCTCCGAAACCCCTCCCCTTCCCAGAACGATACGCGCCCACTGGAAGAGGTTTTGGGTCAAAATGGATATCTGTCTCCCCATTTTGAATATGTGTTTTCGAAATTTCTGTTACCTAGGCGTGTGGGGTATCATTTTCCACTAAATTTTGGACTCTGAATCCATTGGAATGGGTCCGGGACCCGCCACACCCACTGTCCCCCCCATTTTCGCCATGTTGAAGAAATGAGTCTCCATGCGCCTGGTCCGAGGAATAACCAACCCTTGTGAAATAATTTCGATCTTCTACAAGAAAACCATTGTTTTTATGGCAACTCCAAGATTACGAAGTGCCTGACATTTTCCACCAAAATGTCCTCAACTAAGTTGTTCCCGTTGTTTCGAACCCTGCTAATGTGCACAGTTCGTCAAACGACAGCTCGGAAGTTTATTGATAGCGTTCACCCGTCAGAGTTTCGCCACCTACGCGCTCCAACTTCTCTCATATAGCCGTAAATCACTGGTTGGAAAACAATTAAATCCAATCAATATCGGTGCGGCTTCGTTCGCGATGAGGGTATTCGTTCAGAAAACGGTGATTAGATACAAGTTCAAAACCACAATACGGAACCCCGCGTGTGTCTTTATTTATTTATAAACATATCGATCGTACGTTTTGGCGTTGAGATATCGTTTTTATGGACAATTCGTTCTTTGGATATTCCGTACGTCATTTATAGCTGAAAAAAAATTCTTCTCGCGGCGAATAAAGTCCGATCTCAAAGTCAGGGAACCTCATACGTTCGATCACTTCCAAAACATTGCAACCGCCACTGACAAGCTGGGAAATCCATCTTGATCGATTGTATTTCCGAAGGGTATCGACTTGCCAATATCTCGAGTGGGACGAAATGGTAGCCCTTCTGAGAAACGGGCAGAACTTATGGCGGGAATTGAGAACGTATATTCAGTTTTAGAACCCACCACGTCCGTGTAAATCCATCACAAATATCAAATGGAAAAAAAAAAAAAAAAACTCTTCAGTTTGGCCGTGAGACACGTCACCTGTCAGGTTCGACAAAGCGCGAAATAACGTCAAATGAAGGATGATACCAACGTACAGAACACGAGTACCACCTGTTGCATTTCTCTGATTATTATATTGATCAATCTTTTCACTAATCTGACGTCAATCGATACAATACGATTGGGCTCATTAACCGATTTATTTGCACACGAACGACATTTGAGCACAGATGTTTCCCTACGTGATAATTGCAAGTTATTCGTCAACAGAAAAACGCTTTATTGTCAACATTCGAAAACTCCCTTAGCACTGAGTAACAAAGCGAAATCTCCCTACTACGCAGGAATACATATTTTTCCAACACGAATTGCTGCAAATTATTTCTCAATGATATATCATCTTAGGTGGATTATGAGGAAAAGCGTCTCTCAGAAGACATCAAGTAAGGTACCTAATAAGGATATGAAAGCGGGAAAAAATCTCTTCTTGAACAACCTTTTTTCAAAATTCCCTTCTTGACGTAAAGACACCCACTTTTGGTGTGAGGTTATCAATTAGGGACCCATCTGAATCGATTCAGCGTCCAAAAATTGAGAGGGAAATGATACCCTAACATGTATGTGAGCCAGAAAATCCTCAAAATTCATTTATTGAATACCAAGGCCTTTCAAATACACTCCGTTCGCAATCATCGGGATAAAAACGCTGAAAATTGTTCCACAATGGTTGACTATTCCTTAAAGCAAGAGCAAAGGCAAGCGAAATTTTGTGGAAAATGATACCCCACATGTCTAATTCCCAAATAATCCACCCAAAAACGCTGCAAAGCTGTAAATTTTTTTCTGGGGTGGGTTATTTCTTGGAACAGGAGCTAATGGGGAGGGAGTGTGGAGTCATTCCTATTAATTAAACGTCCAAAATGTAGTGGAAAATGATACCCCTTTTGCCTATGTTCCCCCAAAAATCTCGAAGACCCACACTCGAAATGGTGAAGCAGGTACCGATTATGACCAATAACCACCCCCAATGCACACCAATCGGTCCAAGACCCGCCTCATTGGATTCAGCGTCCAAAACAGTGAAATACGATACCCCACACGCCTACGTAGCCATAGGTATCCGGAAATCCCAACAATCTATTTTCACAATGGGGGTATTATGTTCCGTAAAATTTTGGACGTTGATTCCATTTGAATGTCTCCATGCTGCTGGTTCAAGAAATAGACAACCCCCGTCAATGAATTTGCAGGTTATTCAAGAAATAACCAACCTATGTTTGATCTTGACACCGAAGAGATCCCGGCTCGTTGGTCTAGGGGTATGATTCTCGCTTTGGGTGCGAGAGGTCCTGGGTTTCGGCACCAGAATGTGAGACTGTAGGTTTGAACTCAAGAACTTGTAACAGTTAATTGAACTGTTGATATGTTGATGATGTTCCCTGACGGCGGGTTACCCCCTTAGTTCGCAGAACGAGCGAGCGCTGATGTCGGGTCGTCTAGTGCGAGCAAAACGGTCCTACTCCGGCCGACCCAAACGGCGGGTAATTTGAACTGGCTGTTCCTTGGCATATTTCGATCTTATAGGGAGGCCTGGGGCCAAACAAAATGCTTTTTTTAACCCCAAAATAAGAAAAAAAAAAAAAAAAACCAAAATCAAATGGAAAACACATTTTGATTCTGGATCCTTCTTGAACATGAAAAGTAAACTTTTGAAAGATCAAATGATACATTTTTTATCAATACGAAAATGGGTGTTTATATCAAGAATAAGAATAATAAATCTGAACAGGTTATCTTAATTTCAGATAATTTTGTTGTCAGTGTTAGCATTGAATTGCCTGAAGACCAGTGACGTCACATGAATCTGCCTACCCCCGCAATTCAGTGAACGAGAGGTGGATTGTTTTTATACAGTACATTTTTTTTTCTGTCCGTTAGGTTATGGAAATCCGCCATTTTCTAAAGCGCCTCCAATACATTTGGCTGATGTACTTTCGTTACAAATCTTTTCTTTTTACGCGACGACCTTCGAAACGACTCCGTGAATCTTCCGGTTTCACCTTCCAACTCTGTCGTCTACGATATCGACAAACTGTCGAAACAAATTCGTGATTAATTCGGTAGGAGTATGTTTGCATTGGGCTAGTCCCTTCAAATGGTCCTTTTCCACACTCGCTGCTCAATGTTGATTGGTTGGGCGTTGAGCAGGTTAGTGATAAACCGAGCGTCCTTCTCTCATTTCATAAATGTACGAAAATTGTTGATTATCCTCTCATTTGTATCATCCATAAATTATCCACCTTCTACCTGATGATCACATGTTCTCGTTGTGTATTTTGATGCCATCTCCGTCTCATTTCTGGCAGATAAAACGTAACAAAATGACACATAACCTCATTCTGAATCAAGAGATCGTTTTTCTGAACCAGCGGAGCTCACCTGTCGATTCTCATTCGGGGAAAACCTGCCCGTTCTTGTTCGAAGATTCCTTCCTCGCTAATTAATTACACGTCGGCCATTTCCAATGACATTTGGCAACATTGTAAAAAGAGCCTTCTGTAGAGATACGGTCATTCTGCACACTCGTGCAGTATCGCTTTCCTGTCAGATACTCAACAGTCACAATCCTATTCATGTGGTTATGATGCGAGGAGTAATCTTCTCTCTTTCTGCCTCTTTGTTACTTGGTCATTCTTGTTCTCTCATCCTGTTGAAGACCTTCTAGGTCAAAAGAGCGGCATCTCCCTATTGATAACGATCCGGTTTCGAACCGGATTGACGAAATCACCTTTAACCCTAATTTATCTGCTCATCCCGCCTGTGGGAAGAAGAAGGGAAGTATTCGATTAAAATTGAGATTAGACGCTCGTAACGTTCAATGGGCATCTAATAGAGCTAAATTTAAACGTCAGGAACAATCACGGCCTGATTATGGTTAAAAAGATGAGTTGGCAGTGTTTCAGGCAGCCAAAAGAGCACAAATTAGTTCGAACCAACGTTGGGTATTTTTTGACTAATAGTCGTAGTCAGTAAGTAATTTGGAAAAATAGAGCGTGGCCAACAATGTTTTTGGGCTAATATAAGTTGGGTAATTTGGTGAGCTGCAGCGTGGCCAGCAGTGCTTTTGGGCTAATACAAGTTGGGTAATTTGATAAGCTGCAGCGTGGCCAACAATATTTTGGGGCTGATAGAAATTGGGTGATATGTTGAGGCATAGCATTTTTGGGTTAATATAAGTTGGGTAATTTGGTGGGGCGCAGCGTTTTTGGCTAATATAAGTTGGATGATTTGTGAGGAACAGCAGTTTGGGCTAATGTAAGATGCTTAATTTGGTGATGCGCAACGTGGCCAACAGTGTTTTTGGGCTAATATAAGGTGGGTAATTTGGTGAGGTTCAGCGTGGCTAGCAGTGATTTTGGGCTAATATAAGTTTGGTAATTTGGTGATCTGCAGCGTGACCAAGAGTGCTTTTAGGCTAATAATATAAGTTCTCTGAGGTACTGCGGTTTGGGCTAATATAATATGAGTGATTTGGTGAGGCGTGTTGTGGCCAACAGCGTTTTTGGGCTAATTTGGTGAGGCACAGCGTGGTCGACAGCATTTTGGGGCTAATATAAGTTGGGTGATTTGGTGAGGTACAGCATGGCCAACAGTGTTTTTGGGCTAATATAAGTTGGGTGATTTGGTGAGCTGCAAAGTGGTAAACCGCGATTTTGGGCTAATATGAGTTGGGTAATATGATGAGTTACAGTGTGGCCAATAGTCAGCACAGGAGTGTCTTTTACACAGTCGTCGGGAATTAGATTTGGTTGGGGTGTAGTTTGGCAAAGAGTGAGCCTAACAGTTGTTAAATGATTGTATAAACCTAGTGTCGTTAAAATCGTCAGTTTTCTTGTTGGCCTGTGTCAGTTAGCTCGTTTGGTTCCAACAAAGAGTCCAACAAGATGGCTATGACTGCCTGTGATCTGGAGACTTCTGATGCTCCTACTTCAACACAGTCCAACAGCAAAAGTTGTCGTGCTGCCATCTACCGGCGTCTGAGTTGATACTTTGAGCTGAATTTAAACCTCATGTGTGGGCTCTGCAAGCGCCAGTTTCTGCTAAAAGATCCACCTTGACGCGAAGTTACCAATCAATGTCCATTCCAAAGGGAACAACTTCTTTTTTCCAAAACCAATATTTTTATATAGGAGTGAAATTTTCAACTCACTCCCTGTAGATGTCAAAGTGGCTTGTAATCAGGCAAATTGGAAATCAATAGTAACCAGGCATCTTTTGAAGGAAAAAATTACTTTAATTTAATAATCCATAATGTAATTCTGTTCTTTGTTATGTTTTTCTTTGTACTGCTTCCATGAGACAATTGTCGTCTCCCTTATGCTGTTTTAACTACACCCGCTCTACATAGTTCACAGTACTTGCTTATGTTTTTCCCCTAGATTTGACTCCTCTCCCTGTGCACGGTTCGCCATACAGGGGGAGTACCTTCCAGATTAGTGATGTTTTTTGTTATATTTTATTTGAGTAGTCCTTTTATTTTTATTTGAGTATTTATCTCTTGTGTGTTTATTGTGGAAGGAAATAAATAAATAAATAAATAAATAAATGTTCTATGCGTCATCACATGACTGCAGCTCAGCTAACCAGCCGTGCATCCATTTCGACAACACTCCCTTTTGAATCACGTTGCCTGTCACGCCTCCCCCCATTATAGGCCTTCGAAACCCCAGAAACGATATACTAATGGTCCGGAACTTGAGTGCGTTTTATCTTACAAATCATTGATTCGAAAACCTTCAGCCCGTGACGTGTCGTAGGGTTTCAACACGATTTGAACGTTCGACCTAATTAGGGATGAATGGGCGACGACAGACTGCGCCATTTAACGCTCGTAAATATTCTCCGGATCGCGTCCAAATCATTTTTTGTTTTTTATTTAATTTTTTTTTATCTCGTTTGGGAATTACTCGCCTTTTCACTATCGTAATTTAGGTTTCGGTTCAATCACATAATAGTTCGATTTCAGATAAAACCGGCGAGCGTGCGAGGGCGCACCATAGACGGCGTCATTTATTGAACTATCACTGTTTACAAACTCTCATAAACAAACCGACGATTCAACGCGAGTTTTACGGCCGTTAATGAGCTCAAGGTAGGTCGTGGTCGGCCAAATGTTGGACCGTTGTGTGCGGAAAAAATTCTCTTTACGATTCTTCGTATTATTAGACACATACGGTTTTTTTTAATTTTTTTTTTTAATTAAATTTTGTACAGTGGTTTGAATTATGGTTGATTCATATGAAATTTAAGCATCTCGGGATGATAGAAAAATACCTGAAAGGGGTGAAAATACCCCAATCGGGCATGAGAATTCGATGGGGAGAATTTTCCAAAAATTGTAGTACCGTCCTTTCAGACTAGGCTCTTAATACTTGAATGAATGAATGAATAACATGTTTATTTACTGTATAACAATATATCACAATATAACTCACAACATGGTACGCTTTGGCCCTAATAATACCTGGGTAGCCTTGTGGTATTGCCCCGTAAGTATTGTGAGGGTTAATATTATCTACTCAACTATCCCTTGTGGCCATAATCAACAATAATTTTATGAATAAATTCAATCAATCATAAACTTTACCAATGAAAAAGAAAGAAGATAAATATATAGGGTATAAATTATTGGTAATAAATGGAAATGAACAATGTGAAGTAATAAATTAAATTTGAAAAATGGTTGATTATTTTTTGGAGAAAGAGTATGGGAGAAAACCCAGTGGACACCAATCGGACCCATTTCAATGTATTTAGCGGCCAAAATTTAGTGGGAAACGACCCCATACATGCCTAGTACCCAAAAAGTCCCGAAAATTAAGTTTGATTTACCCCAAATGAAATGGACCCCTCGAAAAATGGAATTTTTGAGATTTTTGGCAATTTAGGTGTGTCGGGTATTATTATCCACCGAATTTTGGACGCTGAATCCAATAAAATGGGTCCCAGAACGATTGGTATCCACTGGAAGAAGTTATGGGTCAAAATGGGTGCCTATCTGCCCATTTCGAATATGTGTTTTTGAGATTTCTAGTACCCAGGCGTGTGGGTTTTCATTTTTTCACTAATTTTGACTCCTGAAGCATCTTTTCTTTGGTGTTAACGGGTTGAATACTAGTTAAATACAGAAAATGACTTAAAAATACCCGTTTAATCATTTTTTTTTCTCTCTCTCTCTCTCTCTCTCTCTTGACATTTTGTTCTTCTTTATCGTTCAGACGAAGAAAAATTGAATGCCAATGCCGTCAGAAAAATGACAGAAAAAATAACACGACTAATAAGAATTAGTTCAACGCAGTCAACGAAATATTGTTCCAATTTAAGTTCCATAACCCATTACGTAAGCGCTCGAGTTTCAATTGCGTACCTTTTTCCCCAATACGTCTCGACTTTGGGTTTTGTTGATTATAATCACTCGGTGTTTCAAGTTGATTCTTTCCTAATAGGATCGTTCTTCAATCTCCGAGGAAAACTCAACGTGATCGCCGACGAAATCTTACAGAATCTTCTCTCAGGTCGTGAAATCCGTTTTAAGAAGCTTTAGTCCATTCATTTAGTGACGAAGGGGAACAGAAATCCACGCGGGGGTTGTGTACGTTATACGAAACATTTCGGAACATGTAGTGTAACCCGCCGTTTCACCTAACGGGCTAGGGATCCAGAAATAGACCTAGGCGAATAAATTAGTGGGAGACTAAAGACTTTCACTTACCGTTCGGAATGTCGGAGACGGTCGGTCATAGACTCCCAGTACACCTGAATTGACTAAGCTCTGAGGAATGGGGTTTCGTAAGTGAAAGGCAAGAGTTCAATATTGGTTTATAATACGCAATTGTCGGAAATATGAAATATGGAATGTCTCGGCCGAGAAGGATACTGACTATGACTTAATCTAATTAGTGAGTAGGTAGAATGTGAAGGGCTGAAGGCCAATGAATTTACGAGGTAGCTGAAGGCTCAGGAGTGTTTGATTTAGAATAACGGAAAAATACAGTTGTTTTACTAATGTCCTCCCCTAACTCCCTTTGCTTTTCCTACGACAGACAAGATACTAAATACTACGGTTACAACATACGATTCTCTGATCAGCTTTCTAATGACTAAACGTCAGGGCTTGGGCCAGATTTAAAGAGTCGACTTTCGCGTTGCGAGGGTACGAGACAGAGTTAATTCGCCACTTACGTGCACCAACGCCTTCGGATGGAGACAACAGGGTGATTTGCTCTTCGCTGCTCGGCTTCGGTCAGGGGAACGCCGTCCAGGTCGGAGGAGGCGAGGCTCTTTCCAACGGAGGTCCGACGACTGGCGGTGCGTGGAAAACCCAGACTATTGGCCGTCGGTCGGGCGCGAACGGATCAACACTCGGGTCCGACGGGGGAATTTTCAGTTCGTAATAGGGGTCCACTGTTACGGGATAGGAATTGGCTGATCTCCCAATTCCCGAGTTCTCACCCTGAAGGAATCACGATACGATCGTTCCTTCAGGTCACTTTCACTTCACTTCGATGTTCCGGTTCACTTCGCTTCGATGTCCCGGTTCACTTCGCTTCGATGTTCCGGTTCACTTCGATGTCCCGGTTCACTTGGATGTCCCGGTTCACTTCGCTTCGATGTTCCGGTTCACTTCGATGTCCCGGTTCACTTGGATGTCCCGGTTCACTTGGATGTCCCGGTTCACTTCGCTCCGTTCCGCGAACAGAGATTTCAACTTTCCTTCCCTTGAGTTCGGATACGACTGCTCGATGTTGGTTCTCTCAGTCCGCTCGTCACGTCGCCTTCCCCTTCTACTCCTCCCTGGGTGTCTTGCGCCGCCCATCGCCTACCCAATCCAAAGAGGGCACGCCTTCCGCCCAGCTGGAGTTAGGCGTTTGGAGGGGAGAGGGGTCGTTCCGTCCCCCGCCGCCGAGGTTTCTTGGCGGGGCGCTTGAAATTTGCCGCCCCGTTACACCCCTCCGATCTTCGGAGGCCGAGGTCTACCTCGGCAATTTTCCTTCCGGTGGGGGTGACTGGTGCGATGGGCATTGCGTCAGGTCGTTTGGCTGCTATCCACGCTTGCTCGTACCGCCAGCGTCTGCAAGCGGCACAGGTTGGTGGGCGGTCCGTCTCGTGTTCGGCGATGGAGCAGGGCTTCGGGTAGGCGGGATCCGTGGGTCGTAGGTTCCGGCACTTTCTCACCAGCCGATTCCACATCACTTTGCAGCCACCGCAGCGGTAGGTTGTCGGCGGGTGTTGTCGCTTCGTGCAGATGCAGCACAGGACGCTCCCATTCGTCGAGGGTACGCTGGCGCGGATGTTCCAAGGTGGTATGTTGGATGGGTCGGCAGGGGCCACGGGTGAACTAGCTCCAGCATTCCCATCAGCTAGGACGACCTTCACCGGCCGAGGGGTGGAGGCCCGGGAGGAGCCGGAACGCGGTTGCCCTGGGGTGGTGTCTGATTCCCGTGCGGTTTCTTCAGATGACGAGGAGTCCGAGGACGAAGTCGACGAGTCGGCAATACTCGGCTCGGCCGCGGCGGGCGCTGTGAATGCAGGGGCGGGGTATCCTTCCACGTTGCTGTCAGGTCGTGGTGTCGACGATCCTCGAGGGGTGGCGCGGTGCGTGCTCGACCCGAATGAGTCGTTGAGGTGGGTCATGGCTTGCAGCCGTTGTTCCATCATGATCACTCGGCAACGCAGGGACTCGACCTCCACCGACCCACCACTCGATCTTGATCTCATGTCCACCCCCGAGTCGCCAACGTTCAAGCTTTCCCCAAGCTCGTCTAGGCAGCGCAGCAGAATCCGCCTCTGTGTTGGCATCCTGTCGCAGGACGCGACCAGCTTGCCCAGCCCCATGATGACCGTGGAGGTGACGGCCAGCCACTCCGTACTTCCGGGCTCCAAGTCCGTGCTGCTCACCGACGACGGTACCCGCGGTCGAGGTAGCGCCATAGTCTTCTGGTGTCGTTCGCTGATCTCCTATTTTCCCACTATACCCTGAAACAGACAAACCGGCCTTTCTGTTAGTCTCCTCTCACGCTCCGACTCACCCGTTGTACGTCAGTCAATGGCTCAGGTATCATGCAGACAACCTCCCTCTCTGCACAGAGCCAGACGCTGAACAACAATCCTAGATTTTAGCTACCATTACAAGAAAAAAAACAAAGGAAAAGAGGGGAGTGGCAAGGCAGTCCTGTCCCGACCCATGAGGTACGGTCATTAATCAAACAAGGCAAGTACTGGTGTCGTGCATTTTATTCTACAGGTAAGACATTCCCTATTCTACTTCACAAATTACGAGTATACCCCAAAACTTGAAAAATTTTTTTTTTTTTTTTTTTTTTTTTTTTTTTTTTTTTTTTTTTTTTTTTTTTTTTTTTTTTTTTTTTTTTTTTTTTTTAATTGCTTCATCCCGTTCGAGGTGTTGATATCTTCCCCGCGTGGAGCTGCGCGTAGTCGATCGTTTTGCGCCTTGGTCTTAGCCCGTATGGACTGGACGCCGTCCTAATCGGAATCGGGATTCGGCTGGAGGATCTTCCAGGGCCCTGGGCCCCAGGTTCAGGATTTTCTTCGGTCCGTACTGGTTCCGGCCATTCCAGAGGGTCCGACAACCACGTCCCTCCACTATCTTCGCTAGGTGGAGGGGCAGGGCTCTCGGGTGGGCGCGGCTCCTCTGCTACGTCGGGGGTGACGGCGTCGTCTGGCACGCTGTTGATACACGCTGGCTTGAGCCTGCTGAGGTGGTAACGCGTGGTCTTCCCTAGGACATCCTGGACCTCGTAATTGACATCGGGTTTCTGGATTGGTGGTGTCAAATTTGGGGGAGTGTTCCTCTCCTGGCACTCCTGGCATTTCTGGACGAACTCTCGGACGTCACGTACCATCTTCTTCCAGTACCCGTACCGCCTTGCGACACGGGTGGTTGTTTCTATGCCAGGGTGCCCGGCCCACTGATGTTGATGACAATTGGTCAGGAACCAGCGCCGCATGGTGGATGGGATCAGTGGCACCGTGATCCGCTGGCCATCCACATCGACCTCCTTCCTCCAGACTTCTTCCTCCTTCTTTAGTCGATGCTTCTCTGGGTCAGCAGTCAGGGTGGAGATCCAGGGGTCCAAGGATTGGGCTGCCATCAGAAGTTCCTTTGGCAAACTTAATATGATGGCGCCAACAGGAACACGGCTCAGGCCGTCTTTGACCAACTGGTAGTCGGGTCCTGCCAGATGAGTCAGATGCTGATGCACCTGGTGCTTCAATTCAGAGGTTGAAGGGGGATTGTCCCGGATCTCAATTGGGAACTCTGCTACATCGGACATCGGAGGGTGTACCACCGGCTGCTTTCTAGGTAGTGTTGGTTCGGTGGTCAGTCGGCCTTGGTGGTTGTTGTCGACGCTAGGTTCAGAGGCTTTGGCAGATGTTGAAGCGACTGTTGGCCCGCCCTGGTAGTTGTTGTCGGTGTCGGGTTTCGTGGCTTGAGCGGTTTTCTGGGCTTTTCGCGCCATCCCGTCGCCCTTCAGTTGACGGATGTGCCTGAGGAGGTCCGGGTCAGTGGCGACCACGCCGATGGAGATCATCTTCCCAGTGGTGGGTTCCTTCATCTCCACTACGCCGATATCCGGGCGTATGCCAAGGGGTAATTTCCTCAGGAGGTCCAGTCCGATCAGATCCAAGCCGGAGTCAGGTCGTCGGAAGACATAGAATGCGTGCGTAATCGTAACCAGACCGATGGTGGTACGTACCTCCTGGATCCCCAGCACGGGCAGTGGTTGTCCGTCGGCACCCCATAGCTTCAACGTTGTTGGGCGGATGTCAATGCCAGGCACAGGTCTTGATAGGACAGACACTGCAGCGCCAGTATCCACGACCATTCGCCGGGAATTCCCTTCCCCAAGCCGGCGGTGATCAGTATCATGGGCCTCATGACACAATTCACAGCGGTCTGGTAGGCCACCAGCTCGTCTCCGTGGACTTCGACGATTGGTTCGTCCTCGTTATTTGTTGTGAGACTGGCTTGGGTTTCCTGGGTCGTACTGATGTTTCTGACCTGGTGCATTCGCGGATTCGAGATGGGCAGGGTCTTCTTCTTCTTCAGGCAATCAGCCTCCAGATGGTCACGGGATCCACAGAAATTGCAGAACAAGGCCGCGTAGAGTCCGTGGGGGCAACTCACTGGAAAGTGGGACATATCACCACAGTACATACAGGGCAGCACTGGGACGGTCGGTGGTAACTTCGTCGGCACCGGTATCAACTGGTGATCGCCGAACGTGGCCGGTTTGTTTGGGTAACGGAGCGGGCTTCTGGGTTTTTGCAGGCAGTTTGCTGCAAAATGCCCTGGTTCTCCGCAAGAGTAGCATTTCTTGGGCTCCGAAGGTCTTGATCCGCTGACAGCGGCTATGTCCCATCGAGCATCGTAGTCCTGCTTCGCTCTCATTACGTCCTCCCATCCCTCAGCCCGCTCCACTGCATCCTCCAAGGTGTCCGGAGGGTTACCCTGCAAGTAGAGATGGAGTTCTTTCGGTTGCCCGCGGACAAAAGCGCTGAGTGCCTTTCGTCTCGTCCATTCCCGACGTTGGGCATCGTTCAGGTTGGGTTCAGTTCGGACAGCCGATCGTGCCGTGGCCAGAAGTCGCTCTGCGAACCGTCGGATGGACTCGTCGGGGTCTCTCTGGGCTGTCCAGAGTCGTATGGTCGCCTTCTCGGGACTTTCCTCGCCATACCATGCCAGTATGGCCTTCTTCACGGTCGTGTACGGGGTTTCGCCAAGACCATCCTGGAGGAATCGCTTGGCTCCACCTTTTAGGCGGGTGCGAAGGAATCGCAGTCTCTTGTGTTCGTCAAGCTCTTGGGTTGCTTGCTCCACTTCCTGGAAGAACACGGATGCCGTGATAGCATCCGGCTCATCAGGGTTCCATGGGTCGACTTCCATAAACAACGACCGCGGAATGCCGGAGGCCGCAGGCTCGCGGAAGAAGGCGCCCAGTTTGTTCATCGCTTCCGTCACGGCGTTCATCATGGCTTCGCCCTCGACTGATGGGCTGCTGTTTCGTTGCATGGTCGCGAACTCACTTGTTGCACAAAAGAACTAAATAAAAAGAATTACAGAACTGATAGATCACTTTCTTGCGCACCACGGACCGATAATTTCCCCACGAATCGAGAAAGGACTTCCCAGTTGGTAAGAGCTATGACGGGTCTGGAATCGGGATGTCAATTGGAGCTGAAGGCTCGTCGGAACAGTCCCGGAACAGAGGGCCTCGGAACAGTCCCGGCACAGACCCGGGACAGTCTCGGAACAGATGGCCTCGGAACAGTCCCGGCACAGACCCGGGACAGTCTCGGAACAGAGGGCCTCGGAACAGTCCCGGCACAGACCCGGGACAGTCTCGGAACAGAGGGCCTCGGAACAGTCCCGGCACAGACCCGGGACAGTCTCGGAACAGAGGGCCTCGGAACAGTCCCGGCACAGACCCGGGACAGTCTCGGAACAGAGGGCCTCGGAACAGTCCCGGCACAGACCCGGGACAGTCTCGGAACAGAGGCTACAGCGAGAGTGATGCTACTAGATAAATGAGCCAGTATTTAAATTTTGATTTATGGAAAGAAAGAAAAATGATACGGATTAGAAGTTAATTGACTCCTCACTCGCTTCCTCACACTCGGGCCGATTTGTTTGTTTCTTACAATTTTAAATTTCAGAATCTACAACTAGCACAATTTAAATTTCAAGATTATAAAACGCGACCCAATTCCTTCAGAGCTTTTTCTCACCAATATTCGCCTGGTCAAGATCACTTGTTGTGGATACGACAGAAATCGAGATTTCTGAAATATCCCACCGCTTGCCACCAAAAGATGTAACCCGCCGTTTCACCTAACGGGCTAGGGATCCAGGAATAGACCTAGGCGAATAAATCAGTGGGAGACTAAAGACTTTCACTTACCGTTCGGAATGTCGGAGACGGTCGGTCATAGACTCCCAGTACACCTGAATTGACTAAGCTCTGAGGAATGGGGTTTCGTAAGTGAAAGGCAAGAGTTCAATATTGGTTTATAATACGCAATTGTCAGGAAATATGAAATATGGAATGTCTCGGCCGAGAAGGATACTGACTATGACTTAATCTAATTAGTGAGTAGGTAGAATGTGAAGGGCTGAAGGCCAATGAATTTACGAGGTAGCTGAAGGCTCAGGAGTGTTTGATTTAGAATAACGGAAAAATACAGTTGTTTTACTAATGTCCTCCCCTAACTCCCTTTGCTTTTCCTACGACAGACAAGATACTAAATACTACGGTTACAACATACGATTCTCTGATCAGCTTTCTAATGACTAAACGTCAGGGCTTGGGCCAGATTTAAAGAGTCGACTTTCGCGTTGCGAGGGTACGAGACAGAGTTAATTCGCCACTTACGTGCACCAACGCCTTCGGATGGAGACAACAGGGTGATTTGCTCTTCGCTGCTCGGCTTCGGTCAGGGGAACGCCGTCCAGGTCGGAGGAGGCGAGGCTCTTTCCAACGGAGGTCCGACGACTGGCGGTGCGTGGAAAACCCAGACTATTGGCCGTCGGTCGGGCGCGAACGGATCAACACTCGGGTCCGACGGGGAATTTTCAGTTCGTAATAGGGGTCCACTGTTACGGGATAGGAATTGGCTGATCTCCCAATTCCCGAGTTCTCACCCTGAAGGAATCACGATACGATCGTTCCTTCAGGTCACTTTCACTTCACTTCGATGTTCCGGTTCACTTCACTTCGATGTCCCGGTTCACTTCGCTTCGATGTTCCGGTTCACTTCGATGTCCCGGTTCACTTGGATGTCCCGGTTCACTTCGCTTCGATGTTCCGGTTCACTTCGATGTCCCGGGTCACTTGGATGTCCCGGTTCACTTGGATGTCCCGGTTCACTTCACTCCGTTCCGTGAACAGAGATTCCAACTTTCCTTCCCTTGAGTTCGGATACGACTGCTCGATGTTGGTTCTCTCAGTCCGCTCGTCACGTCGCCTTCCCCTTCTACTCCTCCCTGGGTGTCTTGCGCCGCCCATCGCCTACCCAATCCAAAGAGGGCACGCCTTCCGCCCAGCTGGAGTTAGGCGTTTGGAGGGGAGAGGGGTCGTTCCGTCCCCCGCCGCCGAGGTTTCTTGGCGGGGCGCTTGAAATTTGCCGCCCCGTTACAGTAGACTCGAAGAAAATTAATAAGAACGGGAGTAAATCGCGTTTAATTTTAACCTCAACTTTCGCTTCATCAGAGCGACAAAGTAGGATTTTGGCAACGTCCTGTACTACGCATATGCTTAACCAGAAGGACCCGTGATTCATTCAAATAGGTATTTTGTTTTGATGCCAATCATGACATCCTCCTAATTGAGATCCAAAGGCGATACAAAGTAAATAGTTGCCAAAATGGTTCTGCTGGATTGGTTATCAGAAGAACGCGTAGTATAGGACAAGGAACTATATTGACAAAAAGAAGTACATGTAACAAAGTTCAAAATGACGTGCCAGACACACTGATAGTCAGTTTAGCCGGTAAATCAGTTCAGATTGATAACTACACAGTCAGCAAAAGTCAATATCAGTGAAGGAAACGATTAAAGCAACAACAAAAACTCGAGGTTTTCAAACAAAACAGCTCATTCACAGCAGAAAAACTTGTATTTGCGAGTTGTACTTTGTTAATAGTTTTGAAACAGTCGGAAAAACAGCATGGTCAATACTCGAGATAAGGCTGATTAAACACCAATAGCTGATTGGTCCAAATGTTTGTGCAGCAGTGCTGCTAGCGGTGGTTGTCCACCACACTACAAACGGTGGGTTTGATTCATATATGAAGTGAGGGAGCCCTGGCTGACACAACAAACACCACAAAATTTGCGGTATACTTTTCAACTGACTCTTTGATCCTGTGAAGTTAGAGTATTATTTTCCACTAAATTTTGGACGCTGAATTTAATGAGACGGGTCCCGAACCGATTGCCACACACCAGAAGAGGTTATGGACGCTGAATCTATTTTCAAATTAGTCTCTATGCGCCTGGAGGAATAACCAACCCCCTGTGTATGAATTTGCAGCGTTTTTATTTTCCTACTACAACTTACCAATATGTATTTTGATACATGGTAGAGACAGCAAGACGGTGTTTACCCTTTTCCCGGCAAAAACAGAACTATTCAGAAATTTTGAAAAACAATTCTTTGAATGTGTTTTCTATTGTGTTCTATTCTATGTGTACAACCGCTGAGCCGGGGTCTTTGGTACAAATACATTTTAAGTATATTACCGTGATCAGGGCTTCGGCTACCGTAAGAAAATCTGAACATTTCCCTATACTTATATTATCAGGAGATTTTAGCGACGAAACATTATATTACATATTCATTTTAATCGGCTGATCACATGTTTTTCCTGTTTTTGGTCGATTCAATCAGCTTTGGGCCCAAAATATTCTGCAATGAGTACTTCAGCAATAAATCCTTTAGCGAATGAAAATGAAGATACATGGGATAAATGAGACACGGAATGTCAAGACAACATTGGAGCAGAGCGGGAAACCAGACCACACTCGTGACGTCATAGACGTAGTGTATTCTCTGGATTGAGTATGCTGAGATTACCTGCTTCAAACGGGAAAACTGGTATGATTTATCTTTGGATTGGGAATGAAAATACAGTTTTTTGTCATATATATTTACAGTTATGTATTTAGAAAATAATTTGAGTCTCAAAAATGTTTGTCTAGTTTGTTTGCTAAGCTGGTGTTGGATTTCTTGCCACACTTTTCTTTGTCATGAATTTTCATAAAGTCGATTGAATGCTGCCCACATCCATGACGTCACACACGTAGTGCTCTCGCTTTGTTTCTCTATAGAGTGCGTTATGATCAGTAGTTTTGAATGGCAATAATAGAAGGAATTCACTTCGGAACACAAGCAATGTTAGAAACTATTTAGATACTCAGTCTAGATACCGCAGTCTGTAAAGTGAAGCTGCTGATGAACCGACATTTCTCTTTGATAAGAAAAGACCTAAAACCATTTTAAAATGCGTTCAGTGAGTACAGAATTGAACGCACGCTGAGAATTCGTTTATCAATAGAATTATTGTTAGAAAGTTCTCATTCTAGTGTGCAGAAAATGTGACGTAACGGCCAAAATTGTACGTTTTTGAAGCATTAACGAAGAATGTTTGCGGAATTACACTTTGAAAGGCCACAGTTTCCCCGAGAACGTCCCAACCCAGCGACATTATAATCACAATACTATTACAAAATCAGTACTTAAGAGTTTTTGACTTCACGTTAAATTTAATAAATTTAGTATAGATCTTTCATTCGTAGTGATGGTCTTTATATACGCTCAATAAATTGTATTTTAGTTGGTAAAATTCCTTCAAGGTCACAACGTGTAGGTCGAAAAATGGATTTTTGAGATTTTTTGCAATCTAGGTGTGTGGGGTATCATTTTTCACTAAATACTGGACGCTGATTCCAATGAGACGGGTCGCGGTACGATTGGCGCCCTCTGGATGAGGTTATGGGTGCCTATCTACCCATTTCGAATGCGTGTCTCCGAGATTTCTGTAACCCAGGCGTGTGGGGTATCATTTTCCACTAAATTTTGGACCCTCAATCGATTGGAATGGGTCCGGGACCCGCCACACCCACTGTTTTCCCCATTTTCCCCATGTTGAAGAAATTAGTCTCCACGCGCCTGGTCCGAGAAAGAATTTGCAGCGTTTTTTTTTTGTCGTTGTACATGTTACAAGTTTGAATGCATGAACCGGCAATAAGATTACGTTCAAGGTTCATTCCTAGCTGGGATTCCCTTTGAAAATTCCGGTAGGTACGCGTGTATCTCTCCCTCAAGTGCAGCAAACTCTCGTTTTTCCAGTGAAATAAACCCCGAGCGCTCTCGACTGTGATTTCTACTCGGAGATAAACCTAATCAGACTGTGGACTATTCGAAGAAGCGAAGGCCTCAGCGTCGTATATAATTTATCGGCCTTTGAAGTCATCGAAAGAGGTACTACCAGGGATGTTTCATTCGATCACACGATGAACGTAGGGTTTGAAGACAGTGAGTTTTTCAACGTTCAGAGGAATAGAAGCTAATGGAAGTCTCGAGGTTTTGTTTGCGGGTAGAATTTTTAAATTCCGTCGTACGGTGAGGACTGACTACAAATGTCTCGTACGTTCCAGATACGTAGCCGACCCAAGGACGAAAAAAATGAGCCAACAACAACCGTTTGTTTTAGTTGGTTTTTCCTTTAATAATCATGATTAATGTGTTTTGGAAAAATGGATTTTTGAGATTTTTGGCGATCTAGGCGAGTGGGGTATCATTTACCACTAAATATTGGACGCTAAATCCAATGAAATTGGCCCCGGAACGATTGGCGCCCTCTGGATGAGGTTATGGGTCAAGGTGGGTGCCTATCTACCCATTTCAAATGTGTTTTTTCGAGATTTCTGGTACCTAGGCGTGTGGGGTATCGTTTTCCACTGTTTTGGACGCTGAATCGAATAAAATGGGTCACTGGACGATTAGCGCCCTCTGGATGAGGTTATGGCTCGCACCTAGGCGTGTGGGGTATCATTTTCCATTAAATCTTAGACCCTGAATCGATTGGAATTTGTCACCGCAACTTGCGATAAAATGAAATACTCACCCCTAGTGATGCGATCAGTTACTGGTGGCAATAGCTGGGATAGTGGGTGTTTGAGAGAAGTTTTACGTCCAATCGGAACAACGTATGCAGAAACGATAGGTACGAGTGAATATGAAAAGTGTATACGCAGAGCAAGGATTCAAATTGCTCAAACCACCGTATTTACCTTCCTTCTCCACTCGTCAACAACCGCGGCAGAGACCGTATAATAGGGAAAGGGACCGTATGTGAGTTTACTCTCCATGAGAATTCGAGCGCATGTTTTCTCGAAATTTCTCTCCCCCAAACTGTTTGGAGTAGTTTGAATTTGAAGGATCCGTATGAACCCTCAGATGATAGATCTTCTGATAACAGGGGAAATGAATGGACTGCGATGTTGGCCAAGGATGAGTGATTGTAAACCACCGCATTAGCAAATGGATTGTTACTGTAAATGCCTTCACTTCAACGCCACTTATTATAAGCGATATCATTTCAACGTGGCTTACGCATCTGGGGAAGCTTGGCGAAGCACAAAGGGGCAAAACTATCGTTATTCCTTTCAATCTTGAAACCTAATATGTTTCAGTGAAGTGATTTGGGGGGTGAGATAGTCTAAAACCAGACTAATTCGAACAAGACGCTCTTGCCACAAGGAAAAGTCACCCTTAACGGTGTTCTGCTTCGTAAATAGTTCGAAATTCGAGGTTGATTGATGATTGATTGAAGTTATTTACGCCCTCCGCTAGATACTGTAAAGATACAAAACGCTGCAAATTCTTTCACAGGGATTGGTTATTATTGAACCAAGAGCGTGGAGACCCACTCCAATTGATTCAGCGTCTAAAATTTAGTGGGAAATGATACCCCACACGCCTAGGTACCAGAAATCTAGAAAACTCCCCATTGAAATGGGTAGATAGATGCCCATTATGACCCATAATGTCTTCCGGTAGGTGCCAATCGTTCTGGGACCCATTTTATTGGATTCAGCGTCCAAGATTTAGTGGAAAATGATACCCCACACGCCTAGGTACCAGAAATTTCGAAAAATCGCACTTGAAATGGGTAGGTAGGCACCCATTTTGACCCATAACCTCTTCCGGTGGGTACCAATCGTCCCGGGGCCCGTCTCATTGGATTCAGCGTCAAAAATTTAGAGGGAAATGATACCCCACACGCCTAGGTTCTAGAAATCTCGAAAACTCCCCATTGAAATGGGTAGATAGATGCCCATTATGACCCATAATGTCTTCCGGTAGGTGCCAATCGTTCTGGGACCCATTTTATTGGATTCAGCGTCCAAGATTTAGTGGAAAATGATACCCCACACGCCTACGTTCTAGAAATCTCGAAAACTCCCCATTGCAATGGGTAGATAGATACCCATTTTGACCCATAACTTCTCCCAGTGTAACCCGTCGTTTTCACTTAACGAGCTAGGGATTCTAAAACTGACCTAGGTGAATATATAGTGGAAAATTAAAGGATTTTACTTACCGTCAGAAATGTCTGCAAACGGTAGGTCAAGGACGTCAGGTACACCTGAAGAGTATTCTAGGTTGTCCAAAGATGTACACAAGAATTTACCAAGCTCTGAGGAATGGGGTTTCGTGATTGAAAGGACAAGGATTCAATAATGACTTATAATAAACGCAAATTGACAGAAATACAAAATAAGGAATGTCTCGGCCGAGTAGGGTATTGACTTAGACGTAACTCAATTATTAGTTAGGCAAAGGTGAAGGGCTGAAGGCCAAATGAATTTACGGGGTAGCTGAAGGCTCAAGGATGTTGAATTGAACAAAACGGTAAAAATGAAACTGACTTGTTAGTGTCCTCCCCTAATCCCTTTCTCCTTCTCTCAACATACGACAGACAAAAAAAATGCAGAATAATACGGTTACAATACACAATTCTACGATCAGCTTTCTGGTTGACTAAATGTCAGGGCTTGGGCCAGATTTAGAAGATTAGACTTTTGCGTTGCGAGGGTACGAGATAGAGGTATTTCACCACTTACGTGTACCAACTTCTTGGGATGGAGACAACAGGGTGATGTTCTCTTCACTGCTCGGCTTTGGTCGGGGGAATGTCGTCCAGGCCAGAGGAGGCAAAGCTCTTTCTGACTGGGGGTGCGTGGGGAACCTGGTCTATTGGCGCGAACTCAGTGCGCAAACGGATCAACACTCGGGTCCGATGGGGGGTTTTCAGTTCATATAAGGGCCCACTATTTCGGGAGAGGAATTGGCTGATCTCCCAATTCCCGAGTTCTCACCCTGAAGGAATGACGATACACTGTTCCCTTCAGGTCACGTCCACAACACTGGCTTCACAAGGGGGTTGAATTGCTCTGCTCTGCCTTATCCTCACGAGATTATGGCAAACAGGGAGCACAACTTCCTTTCACTTGAGTTCATACACAACTGCTCCGCTCCAGTTGCTCCGCTCCGCCCTGCTCCGCCTCGTCCTCTCGAGATTATGGCGAGCAGGGGGGCACAACCTCGTTTCACTTGAGTTCGTACACGACTGGCTCGGCAGCCTTTCACCAGTCCACTCGCCCGGCCGCCTTCCCCCCCTCCTATTCTCGGTTGCCTCCCGCCACCCCGTTGCCCGACCAATCCGACAAGGTCACCCCTTCCGCCCAGCTGGTTCAGGCGCTTGGAGGGGAGGGAGCTCGATCCTTACCCCGCCGCCGAAGTTTCTTGGCAGGGCTCTGGGATTCTGCCGCCCCCTTACACCAGTAGGTGCCAATTGTTCTAGGACCCATTTCATTGGATTCAGCGTCCAAAATTTAGTGAAAAATGATACCCCACACGCCTAGGTACCAGAAATTTCGAAAAATCGCACTTGAAATGGGTAGATAGGCACCCATTTTGGCCCATAACCTCTTCCGGTGGGTACCAATCGTCCCAGGGCCCGTCTCATTGGATTCAGCGTCAAAAATTTAGAGGGAAATGATACCCCACACGCCTAGGTTCTAGAAATCTCGAAAACTCCCCATTGAAATGGGGAGATAGATGCCCATTATGACCCATAATGTCTTCCGGTAGGTGCCAATCGTTCTGGGACCCATTTTATTGGATTCAGCGTCCAAGATTTAGTGGAAAATGATACCCCACACGCCTACGTTCTAGAAATCTCGAAAACTCCCCATTGCAATGGGTAGATAGATACCCATTTTGACCCATAACTTCTTTCGTTTGGTGTCAATCGTTCCCAAACCCATTTAATTAGATTAAGTGTCCAAAATTTAGTGGAAAATAATACCCCACACGCCTAGATCGCCAAAAATCCTGGGTCCCTGAACGAAATTTCAGATTTTTAGAAAATATTCTTTTACCAAAAATGGCTTGGACAGCGTACGGACTTTTGCTTATTTTGATTTAGACACCTTGAAACGCCCAGAAAAAATGCTTATTTTGGCCAGAATTGGAGAGATCGAATTTCTTCATGAAAACATAAAATTAATGTATGTTACCTGCTATTCTTTGAAACTTTGCGCCAATCATTCACACATATTCCTGTATTTATTTGCGGAAAAAAAGTGAAGTTGTCGGAAGAGACGTCGAAGTAACATGAGTTGGCCTTTACATCATTCGTTCTCGACGTATTCGGCTGATGCAAAAAAGAAAATACCTGTCGAGACCCTCCCAGTCGTGTAATTTCGAACAGGTTAATCCTAATAAGGGGTTTTCTGTCGTGATCCGGACAAATTGGCGTCTGGCTAACTTGTCATTGACTCACATCATTAAGGTGGCTCTCGGCTCAAACTTCGGCTTGAGTATTTCTGTTGAGGATTCAAACTGTTCGAAATGTCAAATTACTTTCGATTTATCCCGTCTTATTCTTATCGTCGACGTTCAACGAGTAATAAAAATATCGAACGGAGAAATTGAACGAGTTTTATGGCACAGGAACGCTTCAGGTGTTTTTACATTGGCAATAAATTAACTATCGAATATTTTTTATTCATTTTCATTCGTTTTCCTCACCTGTTACGTCCATCTCCAATAAAAAGCGTAAATTTGCGCTGAGGGAAATAAATTATCCCTCCATCAATACCCTCTCAGGCGCTATCTACAAGCCTTCCACTGTTTCGGTACGCTATCTACGTCAAATTCCATATCTACGTTTTAAAAAAACGCTGCAAATTCTTACACAGGGGTTGGTTATTCCTCGGACCAGGCGCATGGAGATTCATTTCTTCAACATGGGGAAAATGGAGAAAGAGTGGGTGCGGCGGGTCCCAGACCCATTCCAATCGATTCAGGATCCAAAATTTAGTGGAAAATGATACCCCACACGCCCAGGTACCGGAAATCTCGAAAACGCATATTCAAAATGGGTAATATATACCCAATTTGACCCATAACCTCTTCCAGTGGGTGCCAATCGTTCAGGGACCCACTTTATTGGAATAAGCGTCCAAAATTTAGTGGAAAATGAGGCCCCACTTGCCTAAATCGCCCAAAATCTCGAAAATCCTTTTTTCAAAAAACACATTTTGACCCCTACCCCGCCCAAATTTGGTCCGATCGGGCTGAAAAGTTTCGAAGACCTGTCTCGGCCGGGAACAGACCCCTGACCCAAATTTCAGATTTTTAGAAAATTTTCTACTACCAATAACGGCGTGGACAATGGGCGGCGTACGGCGTACGGCGGACGGACATCGACCTTTTTTGATCAGGACATCATGAAACGTCCAGAAAAAAATTTTGAACCGAATCGGAGAGGTTGACCATTTGCATGAAAACATAGGTTGATTATTCAAGGAATAACCAACCAAAATGCATAAAATAGATTACCTCAATATAATTTTGTCGTCGTCGTAGGTTGGGTCGTCTTATTGAGTCAGGGAGGTTTCTTCATGTCCTCGAAGGAAGAATTGAATGGATCTTCAGGATGCATGGACCACCACCATTCCTCGATCAATTTCCAGCTCCATTCATCTTGATGCCATAGCGGGATTTGACGATTCGCCAACGACCTTCGATGGTCTGGGTGTGGGCTCCAGTCCGAGGATCGACAAAATTCCGGGAGTGGTTGACTGTCGAATGAACGTAGCCTTCCATGTCCAGCTTGCTGTAGGCTTTCCATTCATCTGAGACGATTTTGGATCCTGATGCGATTTCTCGCTTTATGATGAGGAGCAGGAGAGCAGGAGGTCGCTATCTCCTTTATCGACGACGAATAATTGCCTTTCCAGCACACATATTCCCCTGCAAGGCCAAATACCCAGGGTCCTTGGACCCGAGACCCATAGTTTCTATTATTGGGTGCAGATGAAGATTCGTCCACCCTGTCATCATCGTCACTGTCATCAGCGCAGTCAGGTCGACGATCACTCGCCAACACCCGGCTTCTGTTGTACTCTCTTTTGCCCTGAAATAGGGATTCGTCAATTTGGACTTCGACACCTGGGCCTCGCAAACATCTCAACGCATACGTCCCTACACAACTTGAACCAGTCAACGACGGCTTCTTTGGCTCTCGCGGTAGATACCTGTGTCGGTGTAGATAGCATACGGGACCGGTACCGATTTTCCATTGATGAATTTCATCCTCATGAAAGACAAGCCATATGTATCAAAATAATAAGTAGATTCGTCACAACTGTATTTTGTACGTTTAACCCCAATTCCCCGGCTATTTTTGACCCTCAAAGAAGAGATTTAGTTCGGAAGGAGGAAGCGTGAAGGAAGCGGAAACCATTCAATTACGGTTACGTATGAGATGACGAGAACGACGTACGCAACGAAACTAAGGCGCATTGCCTTCTATCACGACATTTCATTGATTTCGTCAAATCCCGTGTGCGGGTGGAGCTAACGCCGAAGCCCTAATGAATAGTTGATGTTCTTTCAAGGCAGAAAAGGACACATCTGAAGGGAAATCGAACAAGGCGTCAAATAGATAGATGATAAATGCATGTTGGAGGTGTCTATTTGTAGGAAAGATGTGCCTACATAAACAACCACCTAATTTTTCTTCAAGAAAAAGTACACTCTTTCAACATACTCGATCAAGTTGTCTAGACCAACCCTGGCATGATTTGTGTGATAGGCCAAAGAGGCTTTGGTCTCCTCGTGGCCAAAGGGCTCAATAAATGTTTTTATTATTTAATTATCAGTGCATACCTACTCCTAACTCAAATTGTGAGGGATACTGGCGCTAGACCAACCCTCGTTTGCAGAGGGGGGACCCTTTACTGACTGATTGAGAGCATGAGGAGTAGAGACAATGATTGAGGGAAAGCCAACCAAAACAGAGTCATCCCTACTCTCAGTTTCTGCTGGGAGAGGGGTCTTCTACAACCAATTGGAAAGCCAGAGGAGTGGTAGTAGATAGGACAAAATTGTCCACTAACCCAGAGTCATCCCTTCCCTCAGTTTTTGGACGGAGAGGGGGCTTCCACAACCAATTGGAAAGACAGAGGAGGGAAGGCAAGGAGGAGAGTGCATGCGAACTCCTAACTATATTGTTATGGCATACTGCGATTGTGAGCAGCGCACAACTGTGCAGTTACCATAAAACTGTCTAAAAGAGGCACCCAGCAGCAGGGTGGCTCTAGGCCAATCCTCGTTTGCAGAGGCAGGACCCTTTACTGACTGATTGAGAGCATGAGGAGTGGAGTCAAAGATTAAGGGAAGGTCAACCAAAACAGAGTCATCCCTTCCCCCAATTTCTAGAGAGAGAGAGAGATTCTACAACCGATTGGAAAGCCAGAGGAGTGGTGGTAAAGAGGACAAAATTGTCCACTAACCCAGAGTCATCCCTTCTCTCAGTTTTCGGACGGAGAGGTACCCAGCAGCAGGTTGGCGCTAGGCCAACCAAGTTCACAGAGAGGGGACCCTTTACTGACTGATTGAGAGCCAGAGGAGTGGAAACAATGATTAAGGGAAGGTGAACCGGAACAGAGTCATCCTTTCCCTCAGTTTTTGGATGGAGAGGGGGCTTCCACAACCAATTGGGAAGACAGAGGAGGAAAGGCAAAGAGGAAAGAAATGTCAAATGTTTTTCAAATTTGATTATCAGTGCATGCGAACTCCTAACTGTATTGTTATGGCATACTGCGATTGTGAGCCGCGCACAACTGTGCAGTTACCATAAAACTGCCTAAAAGAGGCACCCAGCAGCAGGGTGGCTCTAGGCCAATCCTCGTTTGCAGAGGCAGGACCTTTTACTGACTGATTGAGAGCATGAGGAGTGGAGACAATGATTGAAGGAAGGTCTACCAGAACAGAGTCATCCCTTCCCCCAATTTCTAGAGAGAGAGAGGGCTTCTACAACCGATTGGAAAGCCAGAGGAGTGGTGGTAAAGAGGACAAAATTGTCCACTAACCCAGAGTCATCCCCTCCCTCAGTCTTTGGACGGAGAGGTACCCAGCAGCAGGGTGGCGCTAGGCCAAGTTCGCAGAGAGGGGACCCTTTACTGACTGATTGAGAGCCAGAGGAGTGGAGTCAAAGATTAAGAGAAGGTCAACCAAAACAGAATCATCCCTTCTCTCAATTTCTAGAGAGAGAGAGGGCTTCTACAACCGATTGGAAAGACAGCGGAGGAAAGGCAAAGAGGAGAGCTCATGCGAACTCCTAACTATATTTTTATGGCATACTGCGATTGTGAGCAGCGCACAACTGTGCAGTTACCATAAAACTGTCTAAAAGAGGTACCCAGCAGCAGGGTGGCTCTAGGCCAATCCTCGTTTGCAGAGGCAGGACCCTTTA
Organism: Cyrtorhinus lividipennis; assembly: GCA_019603395.1. Classification (NCBI taxonomy): domain Eukaryota; kingdom Metazoa; phylum Arthropoda; class Insecta; order Hemiptera; family Miridae; genus Cyrtorhinus; species Cyrtorhinus lividipennis. The sequence continues at coordinate 24,888,619 of CM034004.1, forward strand.
CTGACTGATTGAGAGCCAGAGGAGTGGAGTCAAAGATTAAGAGAAGGTCAACCAAAACAGAATCATCCCTTCTCTCAATTTCTGGCCTGGAGGGGGCCTATACAACAAATTGGAATGCTATAAAAGGGAAGGCAAAGAGGAAAGAATGGTCAACTAATCCAGAGTCATCCCTTCTCTCAGTTTTTGGAGGGAGTGGGGGCTTCCACAACCAGTTGGAAACACAGAAAAGATAGGAGTAAAGAATGCTGCACCTACAGAACGGAAACTGAACTGGTGATAGTGGCAATGATTTTTGGAGGAGTCCTGTTCACATTCAGGCAGATTAAAAATTGCCATCGAAAATCTTGTTCCGTTTGCACCCAAACATTATATTGGTTGCGACTAGACAGTGATTGATTAGCTGTGATAGGACTCAGCAGTATTGCAAGAACCCTGAGACAAGATGGCAAAATGGTCATATGCAGTTGGTGTTTTAAAGCACGGACGCGATCAAAAATTGCTCAAAATGGGTGGTGAAAGATGGGTCCTCTGGTTAATGCAAACAGTTCACAAACGTATGAGGCTAGTGACTAGCCTATCAGACTAGGACGTCAAATTAACAGATTTTGGATAGAATGTGTGTTGTCCTAGCTGGTCGCCATCATTCCAAAACACAGATCCTCGCGTTTTCCAGCTAATTGTGCAATTTATTCCTTCTAATGATATCCCTAAAGGTCCGAAGGTACATTTTTACATTCACGACGTAATAACAAATCAAGTGAGATTCGTAATACATCGTCCACTATCGAACACGGAACATTTTGTCGCGAAATCATTTATTAAAGCCTTCTCTTTTCTTTTGTCCACAACACTACAACTGAGCCCCATGATTGATGACACACCCCTAAAGTGGGAGGGCGTATGAGTTACGTCAAAAATACCGGCTATTTGAAGGATTGTCGTTGATTTCGATTCTTCGTTAGACATTTCTTCGTTTTGACTACGTATAAATACGAACTACCGCGTATTTTAGGCAACAATTGTGCGGCAACGATGAAGTTTTGAATGGGGAATCAAATTTGAGTGGTTTACAACAGGATTTTTGTAAACAAAATTTACACTTTTGACGAAATGTTTGATTGAAGACTTCAAAAGGAAGGGAAACTTCAGACGCAATAGGCTTACTGTGGTGACCTCGACGTGATTTCAACTTGGAGATATTTCCGAAGGTTAAATAAAATAAAATATCAACTTTGTTGGTCCATTTATTTCATAAATAAAGTTTTCTGCACTTCGATCTTCAGTTTATTGTGTATTTTGTTGGAGGTAAGTCGACTACAGTTGAGATAGCTTCGTATGACGTTTACAGTGGCGAGTAACTTTAGCGCCTCTCGCCAACATAAACTCAGTTTACTCTCACTCCTCCAATGTTAAATTGGTGATAATCAAGTTTCTCTACGAGAAAATTTATACGCCTTCAATCTAACTTTGTCCATTGGCTATGAACCGAACACCGATATCTGCAAAAGTAGCAATAATTGTTGCCTTTTACGGCAGTGGATTATTTTTTAGAATAATTCTACTCGGAAAATTGGCCAAATTAACTCAATTTACGTTTATTTTAAAACTTGAACTTCATTACGAAGACAAATTTGCCCAATGTACTCGTATTTAACTGTTTTTGTCAAATATCAATACATGCGTACAATGAATGGGACAAAATAGTTTTTACTCCGCATAAAATGTAAGTAATTTATGAACATTACATACCAGTCAATCATGTTTGTAATTACTGGCCGTTTCAAGTACCAAATCAAAATCAAGGCGAGATATGAAGGAATTTAATGAATTAGTTAGTAAACGATTACGAGAACATGGTGCGTTTAAAACTTCAATTTCAGCTCATTTAACCCCACGAAATCAGCAACTCAATCAATAAAATAAAAAAATATTCAGAAAACCACATTAAAAAAAAAAAAAAAAAAAAAAAAAAAAAAAAAAAAAAATCCGAGTATTTTAATATTAAGGTGATGAAGTGATGTGCCGAAGTAACCATCTACTTATATGACGAATTATTATATATTATACAATAAAATAATTTTCAACCATTTTCGTCGAGGTTTGCTGGAACTTGATATATGGTACATGTATATAAGACGCTAGGAACATTTATTTATTTTTATTCATTTTATTTTTTACCTTTTTAAAACTTGAATAATTCTTGTTCATAACGAAAAAAGCTTCGAATTCGTCAAAATTTTCAAAATATCCATTTTTAGCCGAATCATTATAAGAAATTCGGTCATATTTCATATTTCAATGAAATCAACGTCCAAAATTCAGTGGAGAAGGGCACTCTTCGCTCCACGGTCCCAAAAACTAATTTTCTAAATATCCATTTTGACCTTTTCCCCGCCTCCGTTTTCGGAAATCGGTCCAAGACCAGTTCAATACAGACATTTCAAGTCGAATTGTCAATTTTCTGACGTAAGAATGTTTCAAAACACCAAAAAGAGGTCATTTTCCTGATAAAATTTGCGATAATAGTACATTTTTATATTGAAAAATTCTCAATTCTCAGAAGCTATTGATTCAGCGTCCGAAATTTATTTGAAAATTATACTCCATACGCCATGCGACCCGAAAATCTAGAACCCAATTTCGAAAAAAGAAGGTGGGTATCCATTTTGACCCACACTCACCTCAAATGGGCACCAATCGACCCGGGATCCATGTCAATAAATTCTAGCATCCAAAATATAGTGGAAAATTTACACTCCACACGCTTAACTCTTCAATAAATCTTTATAGAGCACTTTCAAAATACACCCATTTTCATTAGGCCCTTGGAAATAGGTCAGTCACACAAGTGGAGCCCCCACGGAGTACATTTTTATAATTTCAAACACATTTTGGACTTTTTGGAATTCAAAAACATCACTTGAAACGTGAAAATTTGAGAGAATTTTGTGAATTTTTCAGTAAGAATCGACTTGAAAATTGTTACGAAAACGTTGCGGAGTGGGTTATTCCTCGGACCAGGAGCATAGAGAATCATTCTAATCGATTCAGGATCCAAAATTTAGTGGAAAATGATACCCCACTCGCCTATGTACCAGAAATCTTGAAAATCCATTTTTCAAAATACACATTTTGACCCCTACCCAGCCTAAATTTGGTCCAACCAGATGAAAAGTTCCGAGGACCAGAGCCAGGAACAAACCCCTGACCCAAATTTCAGATTTTTATCAAATTTTCTACTACCAAAACCGGCGAGGACGGCGTAGGGACATTTGCCAGGTTTCATCCCGATACCTTGAAACGCTCAGAAAAAAATTTTGGGCCGAATCGGAATGATTGACTGAGGAAATGAATAACGAATCATAATTATAACCAATTTTTCTTGGTTTGAAACATTGATAATCCACGTTAAACTTGAAAGGTAACTGAGGGTTGAGTTATTAAATTTGGTGCATTTGAGGTGCGATTGGAGCTTCAGAAATTGTAGTTCATTGGAATAAGATCAAAGGATTTGATGGCGAAGAGTCATTTTGTGTCATTTTATTCGCGCGAGTAACAGCTAATCCGTTGTATACAGCCGAATTGGGGACAGTAGATGTTGAAGGCTCTCCAAATGGTGTCGAGTGATGAAGAATGATTAAGAATCGCGTCAGGAAATGGGCGATGCAGGTAAGGGATAGATGGCCGTCTGACCTGCAAGTTTTCTTCACGTTTGCATCATCCTCCTTGGAAGGCCCTCACACGAAGCGTATTAGACCTTCAATCATGGATTATGACACGGATTATCCGTCAAAAGTGAAGGAAGAACAAATTGTGTATCCTAGCCGATCGGAGAAATTTATTTTGTATCGATATAGTTGAGCGCTAGGAGGTGTGTCAGCGCAGAAGCGTCCATGGCAGCTGAAGACTGGTGGGGACAGGGGAGCGCTCAGAGGGTGGTCGGGATTCATATAGGACCCGTGGCCGTCGCCGACAGCCAGTTCGGATCAGAAAGACACTCGCGCAGCCAAGTGCCAGCCAACTGGAGTTTTTTTCCCTCCATTTACAACACGCTGCGACCACTTTGAGTTATTCCCTTCATTTCGAGTGTTTGGTTTTTTCTGTTGAACCCTCGCCAAAATGTGCTCCAACCTTCGACCTCTCGTCATCATCCTCTTGGGAACTCTTTGCCTGTCCACCACCCTCGCATACAGGTAAGCCAAACACCCGCTTTCATACACAACCAACACCCATTTATACCACCTCAATTAACACACAAATTCTCACCAAATCACAACTCCACTCAAACAAAAACCTGCCCAACCAACGCATTTCAACAAAAATTAGACGACCCTCCCTTCCGAACATTCCAGAAGGACTTACAATTCCCATCCCCTCCCACTCTCGTAGGGCTCACACTCCATAGGAGGCGCCTTAGCATGGCTTCTCCTCAGCATCTGCCCTACAAAAACCGTTTTTAAATGAATAATTAACCCTCACACCGTCTCAAAACAACATTAAAACAAAACACGACCTTTTCTCGCCCCAAAACATGCTATAAATGGCAAAAATTTCAACACCTAAAAATTACATTAACTGCTGCAGCCTGCTGAATTCATCCTACGCTAAAAATTTACTCAATACATTTAAAAACCAGGTCCCATAACTGCCTATATTGCTAAATACAATTACTGAATATCCTTTAAAACTACCACGGTATCCAATTTCAAAAATAAATAATTAAAAAATTGGTAATTACTAACTAGGAACGCTCTTTCATTTTATTTGGACGTAGTTTGGATTGCAATATATCACGTTTAAACAGGCATGATCGGCATTAAATGGTCGGTATCGAAACTGCAACACCAATATCGAAATTCATCTTCTAATCAAACTCCGTCCAAGGCAACGAATCCGAGACTGATTATGAAGAAAAAAAGGAACAGAGAAGATGCTATTTTGTTTTATTTCCGTTCACAATTGACCGAAAAAGGTAGTTTCGGCTATAAAAGTGCCTTTTCGTCTTCATTAGAAACAAAAAATGTGCCCGTTTCAACGCAAAATTGGTCAAATAATCGCTTCAAATCGCCCTAAACTCAAATGTACGTCCTACCTTCAAATTCCAATTATTTCAAATTTAAGAAACGTGACGATTCTCATACGTGAACACGTTTTTCATCGAAATTCCAACACCAACGACCATCAAACCGTGGAAAATGTAGTTTTACAAGAAAATTATTCGATTCGATCTAAAACGAAACGAACAAACATTAAAATTGATTGACCGATTAAGGGTCCTCTTTCCACGTATCGATCTCACATCTACATAAATTGCATTATCTAATTACCCTCTAACTGTTCCGCGTCGATTGATTAGGTCATTAACGGTGACAAAATTCACACTTGATTTCGTGAGTAATGAGAAAAATTATCAAATGTTAATGATATTGGACTTCAAATTTACCGCTTGATTAGGTAATTAATTTGATTTTGATCAAATTTACCGCTTGACCGATTGATTAGGTCATTAACGGTGACAAAATTCACACGTTATTTATTCAATAATGAGAAAAATTATCAAATGTGAATGATATTTGACTTCAAATTTACCGCTATCTTGTATCGAAATGTGCCGAATTTTGGCCGTTAATCAAAACCGGCAATTACTAGTTCAAATTAACAAAATAATGAGACATTTTCGTGTACAAAAACCATGTGATTCTAAGTGAAAGTATAGTTAATTCCTAATTCAATGGAATTTCAGTCAATAGAAACCAACACAACGAATGGTTTTCATCTAGTTTTGTATTTCGAAACAATTTTGATGATTTTCTACGACATTTTTTGTCGACTGAATCCGCCTTTAAAATTAGAACATTTTCACTTCTACTCAAATGATGAAATAATTACATTTTAGTTAGATTTTAGCGTCCATTAACAGCGAACAAATGACATTTTAACTACTTTTTGTCAAAAATTGATTCTCAACTGAGTGGATTTGGGGGAGAAACTATGTGCCAACAAAAAATTCCTCGTCCACGGAGAAGAAATATAATTTTGCTCGGGTTTTACTGAGTAATTATAAATTGGATTCCAATTAGCAACAAATTCTTAGAAGGAATTACAGTGTATGTCACTCGCCTGTTGAAACTTGTCTGTTGTCTCTTACCTTTGTAGTAAAAGAAAATATCACTGAAATGTCCGGCGGTTATTATATTCTCTCAACCGCTCTGGTATTTCCACTAAAGGACGGCCCTCGTTACCTGCTTTGATACAAAGCCAAGTCTTCTTATGGCAAAGACGCTTTCTCGGCTGATGCAAGACCGATGAAGGGTTACGTCTTGTATGTTAAACCCGCAACGTCGGTAGAGCGTGCGGGTTTGCCGTTAGCTCGTCGAGTGGAACTCGGAGTACTTGATGTTTGCCAGCCTCAGTTGAGCTATTCTTTTAACTGTCAAAGGCGTGTCAGGTGTGGGACCTCAGCTGTGTTGCTGGTGATAAGTTACTGAGGATGAAGAGCTCAACATGCCCCTGGTCGTCGTAATAGATTTTCTGCTGCAGACTGATCATAATTTCTCTCCTATTCGCTTGCTTTTCAGCAAAATCCTGTCTCTTCTATAACACCTCACCCCACCTTAACATTCCCAGTATCACAGCTTCACCAATAAAGTAAAGTAAAGTAAGCAAGGACTTTCACCTTGGATTTTCGTCCGACTACCTGTGTCAGGTGTCGCGGACGTCGTCAGCCGTCCTCCAAAGAGGATCGTATATTGGTTTGACGATTTCGCTCATGTCTACTTATGCTCAGGCTACTGCCTACCCATCTTAGCTTCACCAATATCTTCCTTAGCTGTGACTACAGTTGTATTTGGTAGAGTATGGCCCGTCCCCGTTCTCAGTAGCCGTCTCTAAACTATTTTTGGATATCTCTTCAAATTCATTTTAAAGATTTCAACCCAGTTCTGTAAAGCATTGCATCTGCCAAAACATTTTTCCCCGTTTTGACACAAATCAACTATACAGAAGAATTATAATGAACCACCAAGAAATTCATTATGAATCTAAAGCGAATTGTCTCCAGTTCTTCCCAGTATCTAGGGGCTCCAAATCTAAAAAGACACAATTAAACTAGAGAAAGCACACTGCGACGAAAAACACACATTCACAAAAACGAGGAATTTCCATTGCGTCTTTATTCAAAACAAAAACCATTTTCTAACTTATTTTGACGATTTTCTATCAACGTATGTATACTGGGAGCTTTATCGTGCTAACGGACGTTATTTGATTAATGTAAGAGGATAAAACGTAATGAAAACGAAGTTTACTATCGTGTTACTGTTCCTGAATGGTACTTATGGTAGTAACACGATGAAAAATTGAAAGTCAAATGAAGTTTTTCTTCTTCGTTTTACCGAAAGTAAAATATAACGTGAAACCTTAACGAGGTATTTTATTTTTTCATGTAATCACACTTATCACAGTGATTCTAGCATCAGTCCATCTTGCTTGAAATCATTGTAATACGCTAAAATAGTTGAAATTGGAAACAAATTTGGAGAGGAATAAGGTGCTGATAATGAAAGGGGTGCTCCATTTTGACTACAGTGTGAGTTTTAAAACGATAAGTCGATCAAAAGAAGAATTTTAAGGTTAAAGAATGAATAATACGGGAGCGAAATGGTTCGTATTGACCATATAGTGAAATTTATTTCAATTTCACCTCCAGTCAGAGTTGAAATATTTGACATAAATAAATAAATAATGAGGTGAGATGTTTTAGTGCGACCAAGCTACGAGATTCCTCGAAATTTTCACTCTTTTAGAACGTATCATAGCCCCTTATCAATTTCATGATATTTTTGACGTTAGAAATGACAATTTATACGCCACTGTTACAGTACTAACGACGTATTGACGTTGGAGAAAAAATATATCGCGTATTGGGACGTCAACAAATATTTCTATCAGACTTATCGTATATTAGCGTGTGAGTTCTCCACGTCGACTCAAAAGAGGAATGACAGTGAAGGGAAAACATTCCGTGATAAACTCTACGTCATAATAACCCACTTTTTCTTTTGAAAATCGAGGGTGGAAATCGAAACGACAAAATACTCTGTTTAAAAAGAGAAAAATGTACGAACTGCGCAGTAGGGAAACAAATTAGGTAGTTTTATAGAATACGCTGCGTATTTTTGAATTACTTCGCCTTCAGATTCGTTGAATAATTAAATATCAAGTAAAAAGTTTCTGAAGTAATAAATAATAAAACTCGTTCATCGCGGCAGAGACGAAGTACGGGAAATTCAGCATAGATTGAATTTTTTTATACTTTTATTGTATTCAAGTACAAATTTTTAAGGTTCGCACGGACAAAAAATAGTGAAAATGCAACTATTTTGAATAATTTGATGATTTTTTGTGTGATTCGCATGATTCTACTGTAATTGGTCCTTGAAATCGATCATTTTAAGCTAGATTGAATCAAATTTGGATAGGGTAGGGGTGAAAATGTAGATTTTGAAACTCGATTTTCGAGATTTTTTGAGAACTGGGGCATGTGGGGTAGTATTTTTTTACTAAATTTTGGACGCTGAATCGATTAAGATGGGTCCTGAATCGATTAGTGCCCTTTGGGGTGGGTATGTGTCGAAATGGGTGCCTATCTACCCCTTTTGTATACGTGTTTTCGAGATTTGGGGGTACCTAGGCGTGTGGGGTATCATTTTTTCACTAAATTTTAGACGCTGAATCAATTGGAATGAATTTCCATGCTCCTGATCCTAGGTTTCCTTAGCTTTTAACTGGACGTGGGACAGTTATTGTATGTGAATTAGGAAGATTATTTCCATAAAAATCCACCTAGAAGACCACGAAAACACTCTTCCTAGAATAATTCGTAGTTTAAAAAAAATTGCCATTCAACGACACATTATTTTGTTTCATTTTAGACATATTGTGGAATAAATTGAGTTTTAATGTCGTCATTTCCACTCTTTGGAATTTCTTTGTGTATTTTTTAGAAATATTAGCATAGTATATTGGAAAAAATACGAGCCTAATCGTAGATAAAAATTTATTTTCCGAAAAGAGGCCAAAAAAAGTCATTTTCCTACGTTTTCTCCTTCCATTTGGTCGCCCTTCCCTCTGTTTTGTTATGCAACTATCAAAACGCCACCTTGTTATCACATTCAACAAGGAATGTTCTCTATTTAAAAACGTTCTGACGCAACTTGACAAACCTCACATTTTCACATGTGGGGAGATGTGATCGTCGAATTTCTTACTCAAACCTGAACAATTCTTGCGTAATTTGCTTGAACGTTGGACAATTTTTATACAAATTTTATATAAATTTCGTTTTGGTGAAATTTGAACATTTAACACTGTACACTTAACTAAATTTATTTCGTATAAATTCGTCTTTCCTTGGAGCTGAAGTGATAGAATGACTCACCTCCGTCGGAAAAATCACGTAACGTCCGATAACATGCATTTTTCTCTGTGTCATTCGATACTATACCATCACCGGAGGTGGAAAACGATGTAATCTGACTCTTGGGCGATGAGAAAATTGTTTCTTGTTCCCGAGAAACTCAACGGTAAGACGATTTCTTCTATCGCGCTTTGTAATTCGATCATTTTTGTACGAAAATTACGGGAGTAAATGGGTTTTGGAGATTTTGACCGTGAGCCGGTTCATTCGGTTTGATTCATTTATTTCATTTTATTTTTTTACCGAGGCATTTAGCGGAAATGATGAAATCCAGTGTTCGTTGAACTATGTGTTAATCAATCAAAGCTATTTATAATCACCAAGATATGGTATAATTTTTTTAATTAAAAACGCGTCAGACGAATGTGAATGACATGCCGGTTTTGTGAAATTTTCGTCCCGCGGGTTTTCCTTTTACGAAAAGAGACAACACATTTAACCGAGAGCAGCTGAGCCTGAAGATTTACGTTCCCAAATGGACATTTTTAAAATTGATTCTCGAAATGATTTAAGGACGAACTATTTTCCTTTGATATTAAAACGCCCGATTACGCGTTATACTTCATCTTAGGCTGCCTCCTTTTCGACTTGATCGCGCAATATTGACGTTAACTTTTGTTACGTTTGACATTCTAAGTCAATCCGGAGAAAGTCAAACATAACGTTCGCAGAAAACGTAGGTTTTCCAATCACGTGCGGTCGTTTGACTAACAAAACAAGTGGCAGAACTGTGCAGGGAATTTTATTTGGTGAAATTTATCGATTGAGTGAAGCAATTCGGTGTCTGACGAATTTCAAGTGAGAATTACGTACACGAATGTGAAATAGGTGGATTTGATCGGTTCACCAGATACGCCAGTTTTGTTTCAGACTCATTTCAATCGATTCAGCGACCAAAATTTAGTGGAAAATGATACACCACACGCCTAGGTACCGGAAGTCTCGAAAACCCACTTTCGAAATAGGTAGATAGATACCCATTTTGGCTCCCAGGCCTGGCTGAAAATTTAGGGAATTTTCTTTCATCTAGTATATTGTTCGAATATGAAAAATAAATCAAAAATCGATCTTCCACAACAACAACCGTAAAAAATTTACTTTCAAATGACTATTATCCATTTTGTTCTGAATCCAAGAATAAATAGAGTAGGTAACTTGATAGAAAAGGGGAATAATGTGGTGCCATTGGAATAATACTCAAGTATTGAGCTAGACTGTAGAAAAGTATGATTCAAATGCTGACAATCAACTCTAACCTCAACTCAGGGCTGTTGTAGTGACGTCACTATGCGACATTAGCGCTCATATCGACTAAAACCAGAACTTGCCCTTTTTCCCAAACTATTGGTTATTCTTTGAATAATTAATCCTTGAATAATTATTGAATCAATAATTATTGAATATGTTTTCATGCAAAAAGTCAATCTCTCCGATTTGGACCAAAATTTTTTTCTGTGCGGTTCAAGGTGTCTAGATCAAAAATAGCAAATGTGTGTCCACCATCAGCGCCGATTTCGGTATAATGAAAATTTTCTAAAAATTTACAATTTTGGTCAGAGACCTGTTTCCGGCTTTAGTTGGTCCTCAAAACTTTTCAGCCCGATTGGACCAAATTTGGGCGTGATAGGGGTCAAAATGTGTGTTTCGAAAAATGGATTCTCGAGACAATCTAGGCGTGTGGGGCATCATTTTCCACTAAATTTTGGGCGTTGAATCCAATGAAATGGGTCCCAGAACGATTGGCATCAACTGGAACAGGTTATGGCTCAAAATGCATATCTGTCTACCCATTGTGAATATGTGTTTTCGAGATTTCTGCTACCTAGGCGTGTGGGGTATCATTTTCCACTAAATTTTGGACGCTGAATCGATTGGAATGGGTCCGGGACCCGCCAAACCCACTGTTTTCCCCATTTCCCCCATGTTGAAGAAATGAGTCTCCAAGCGCCTGTTCCGAAGAATAGCCCGTGTAAAAGAATTTGCAGCGTTTTTTTTTTTAATTTTTAAAATATCTACTGATTTGTATTCAAGGAATACGACTCGAAAGTAGGTACATAATTCATTTTCACGCTGCTTACTTCATTTGATTTCACCTTTCAACAAAGTTCACACCCCGTCCTCGGTACGAATTAATTCCCGGTAAGATTATAATTTCCTCTCGTTTACTCCTGAGCTTACGGAGTCGATTTAGGGGGGGGGGGGGGGGGGTTAGTAGCTTCTCCTTTGAATCGAACCGATCCGTCGAACCCCCGTGCGAAGTAAATCCGGTAAAATCGCTCCAATTAATTCCGCGTTGGTCGCTCAAGTTCGAGATGAGATCGCTAGACGAAGCCTCGTAATTATTCCAAGTTTCCACGACCTAAGTAATGACTAAGTTGACTCTCCAATCAGATAGAATTAACGGAAGAGATTATTGATGGATAAACAGTACGCGTTTAATTAGCGTTCTTCGAGACTCGTTGATTCTCCACTGAATTCTCATTTTACGCTTAATACCTGTAATATTATATTTTGTTCAAACTTTCAAATTAGTCGTTATAAAACAAACGACCTTTACCTACTTAAAAACGTCTCAAATCTTATCAGTATATACATTGTGTTGTTATCTATTATCCAACATTCGCTATCTTCCGGTCATTCATGACGTGTAGAACGTCATTTTTTACGTTCAATTGATATGTTAGTGAGCAAAAAACGACAATTCCCAGAGACAGACGATATAAATAGGACAAAACGCACGTGGGTTGAGCGCGAATCATCGAAATTCAACCGTTTGAGCCCTAAAATTGGTCAAAGCTTATACACCAACGATTGTGGAATTCGACGAAATATTTATCGTTTCAGTGGAGTCTCATTTGAGTTTGTATTTTAGTCGAGACGACTAAAGTTTAACGATAATTTACGGTAAATTGAATTTCGATTGTCTATTCTGCGAATTAAACAGTCAAAGAATGTATTTCATCCACCGAGCGTCGAGGATCTTTCAGATAATATTATCATTCGAATAATTTTCAACCTCAAAGCTGATTCAAAATTACCAACTGAATTGGCTCGCTTAACCCTTAACAGCATGTACTGTACGTTTTCTACTCATTAGGAATTGCCAACCGTAAAAAAACTACAGTTTTTCTCTTAATATCCGTAGGTGGCATATGAAATATCACAGAAATGTCAACTCTTGCGTTTCAGGTTTATATTTAATGCACGGTATTCTCCCTGTAGAGTGCAATCACATATTAAAATGGCAAAAGACCAACAGAGCTCTCGCAATTCCTATCTCGCTAAAGCACAAGTTTACGTTTCTATATTCTTCAGCGTGGAAATCCACCCGTGAAGGTTATAATTCAACATTCCAAAATCGGCAACACCTTTTTGATCGAAGAAATTCAAGATTCGCTCGCATTGTACAAAGTCTTTTGAAGTAGAAACGTTTCCAACACTTCCTTTCAACACTTACGAGGTTTCGGACTAGTTGAAGTCGAATACCCTCGAATCGTTCTCTCGTGCTAATCTTCTCTATGGACTTGCCACAAAGAGCCGATCAAATTCGTTCGTGAGGGTTAAAACGCGTTAGCAGCTAACTTGTTTCAACTCGTTTCAACTTCGTCAACCGGTTACGAGACGAAGGTAGAAACTCATTTGAAACTTGATAAATTCTTCAAGGAAGAACTTCGGATATTGGGGGTCTTTGTCGCTATTTGACTTCGCCTGATTTCCGGAGCATATTACAAACCTAATTGTATTCATTACGATTGTGTCCAGGGGAGTTTTCGGGTAAAAATAAAGGAATAAATTAACTTTGTTTCCAAAAAACACCAACTACAGAATTAAACCTCTTTTAGAAAGTAAAAAACCACATGTAGACGATAAGGATGGGTATCAATGTATCGATGTTTCAAAAAAATCGATGTTCTACACACACATAATGTTTTTATCAATGTTTCATCTCAAAATGTATTTTTCAAATAATCAATACGTACCTCATTTTGTAGCTGAACAATTCGATTATATACTATTTTTATATAAATCGTGTTTAAATCGAATCGTAGGTACCACGGAAATCTACAATTCTTTAGGTAACCAGCGTTCTTATCACCTATAACCTCAAATCGTCTTTTCACGCGTTTCCACTGTGTTTCCTCTTTACTATTTACACGTTCTTTTCTAAATACCTGCAAAAAGTGACATTTGGCAACATTTTAAGAGGATAACAGATTGATAAAAAACGTGGAGGCGTTTTATGTGTAACAAAAACGTTCTTTTTTTCCAATAAAGCAATCGATGTATCGAACCAGCGACTTTTTTTCCCACGTTTTTTGAACTTTGATGTTTCTTGAAGATAAAATATCGATGTAGTATCGATTAATATTCATCTCTATAAGACGGGTGAGTCTCTTTGGATGAGGTTATGGGTCAAAATGGGTGCCTATCTACCCATTTCAAATGTGTCTTTTCGAGATTTCTTGTACATAGGCGTGTGGGGTATCATTTTCCAATAAATTTTGGACCCTGAATCGATTGGAATGGGTCCGGGACCCACCACACCCACTGTTTCCCTCATTTTTCCTATGTTGATGAAATGAGTCTCCATGTGCCTGGTCCAAGGAATAACCAACCCCTGAGTATGAATTGCTTTGAACTTTGCACTACAGAATATAATGTACGTTTTGCCTGTTAACAATCAATCAATCAATCAACCTATCAATAATTGCACACAACCTTTTTTTGTTCGATCCTTTCCTTCATCTATTTTCTGTACCTGCCATCCACCTAAACCCATACTCAAAAGAACTAAACTCAGTTTTGCACTTGAACACCTCCTTAAACGTAGGTGTTTCATACCTTTCCCGCGACGAGTTTTCAAGCACGTTTCAAAAAGAAAATTAAAAGTTCATGTTCGTATCTTTTCGCGCCCTTAGGTAAAAATGAGGCTCTCTTTCTGAAGGAGAGTATGAATGGAAATAATTAGTACCGCGAAGCTCCTCCGAGTTTTGAAAAGACTAATCAGATGTTGACTGAAGAATGTTCTTACTGGATAGCTTTTTCATTTCTTGGTGGGTGCGAAAGGGGTGTAGATTTCATTTCGCAAGATACTCAGCGAATAAATCTATACAGAATCAGAGAAGAAACATTGATACCGCCTCAGAGTCTTGATTAAAGATTTGCAGTCTGTTCACGTTTCGGGGTCTTCGGGATATTTGCAGGTTCTTTTGATGTTTTGCGATTTTTTTTTTCATCCCTTACTTGGCCAGAGACTAAATTTAAGTTCCGAGGAAATTGAAATTTGTCGAGTGGGACGGAGCTTTTGATGGAAATATGTGGGGCGACGCGATTGAGGCATCAAAGGAATCGAAGGTCCTTCAGGTAGCTCATCGGTAGTCTTGACAGACTTCAGTTTCACAGTGGGAGAAGAGGATGCTTATTACGATTTTGAGGAACGTCTCGTTTGAATTTGAGGGGAGTACGGTTGACGAGAGAAATACGAATGAAGAGATACATGATGAATTAAGGTTAGGTTAAGGTCTTCTGGGCGCCATTTCCGAATCGTTGCGTACAGACACTTCAAACACCACTGGTGATTCACCTGTCATTAACCGCTTTTCAATTTTTCTTTTCCAGACAAAAACGGCTTTCGGACACCCGGCTCGCAGAACTCGAGACTCAAATCAACCTGAAAAAATTGCGAGACGAGGCCAGAATGCACAAACCTGGTTTCGGCCTTCGCGACCCTCACCAAATGTAAGTAACTCGGAACTGTAATACCATTAGGGCTGAGATGAATACATAATAACCCCCTTGTTGAGCCGTTCACCCTCGAAAAAACCAACACAAGTAACCTTATCCCCAATCGACTTTATTATATCAACTTGTTCTTCGGGGTTCGACCCCGCTTTACGTCATTACCGACGTTAGAGATCCTCCAGGTCTTGAAATAAACGAGGAAGAAACTTCCGGGTCACTGGTCGCAATCAACGATGAAAAATTCAAAGAATATTTTTATTTGAACGACTATAGAACTGACCGAGCGTAAGCGCAAAGAAGATTATTCAACAATAAATATTATTCTTTAAATTAATTAAATTAAATATAATAGGTAAATGTAACCAATAATGTGTACCCAATGTAAAAAAAAAAAAAAAAAAAAAAAAAAACATATGCTGGAGAGTATGAACCTACATCACATCTAATTGAAATCAAAAAATTGATTTTTAACAAATTTAAGAAAATTCAGTGACGTCAGCGTTCAGCGTTTTTCTTTCTGCCCTATTGAGACAACCCAAGTGAGGTTCGCCTTGATTTTTGATTTATCACTGGCATTGAATTCAAAAATGCCTGTGGCTGCGCTTTGGTTCATATTTCAACTGTAATGACCTATCTCTTCATTGCTTCTTGTTCACAAAGATTTGTTTACAACAATAACAAAACTAAGGGGAAGAACATTTCAGTTGACCCTGGAAGGCAAGGCTGCTGCTGTAGTTATTCACATTTTTTTGTCTCAGATGTAGTGTCATTTCTCTTTTTCACGACGTCACCGTACAGTGGGTAGCATTTTTGAAAAATCCATCATGCACACTATTCCTGATGTATCTGACACCTTTTTCGCCCTTTCGTAGTTATGGACAACATCATTGGAAAACAAAAACTGACTAATTTCTGACCCATAAGTATACCCCATTAATTTAATTTTAAAAACGTGAAACAGAAGCAGAACTGAATCAAAAGGTGGAAGAATGAATTTGGTCAAACATCTCAAAAACTGATCAATTTTGGTCTTGGTTTCTTTTCATCAATAGTGGTTCTTCACTGATGATACAATTGATGGGAGATCCCAGAAATATCCTTATGTTATAATGATACCACCAAAACCAAGCTTAGGTCACAAAAAGAAAGAAATGAACTGTCAGTGAAATGAAGAGAGCGCCCTAGTCGAGAAAAGCTGGTGATAATTTTGATAAGACTGTCACAACTGCGCTCTAGTGGCAGCTAACCTTTGTACAGAAACAAAAATTGGTTTCAACCCCTTCGTAATATTAGGGGTAAAAATGAGAGACATTTTTGTTCTGATCAACACAAGTGGTACAATGTTTTTTCTGAAGAAAATCTATATCAAGGTTGAGCTGGACAAAAGGTGGAACCTATGCAGTAGGTAGTTGAAGCAGCTAATAAAACTTTGCTTTTTCAAACAAATGCTGCTCATGTTTCTTCTATGGATAAATCTTAGAGGAGCAGGTATCTGTTGAGGATAAATGATTGTGCAATTCCAGCAGATGAGGTAGCTTTGAGACCTTAGGAGCAAAGATTGAGGCATACTTATAGGGCATAGTAGGATTATTTTGAGTAAAACGTCATCTCTGTAGATTGCCTTGCTCTTGATGAATCCGCAACCAGGATTTGACAGTCTAGTGCCAACTAACCTCGAATTTCCATTGTTTTTCAGAGGTCGAAAGAGACGGGCGCCCACCGGCATACTGGGAATCCTGGAAAGTGGCGACCGGGCTGAAGGACGACGACCTGAAACGGAACGAGAATGGTACCCAGGACTTGATCGGATATACAGGGCACCAGCGCCAGTGGCGTATCCGAGGTACCACGATCAAATTGGATTCGACCGGCTGTCCATCTACCTGCAAGAACCCCCACCAAGCGGAGATCTATTCCCAAGGCGCTAAAGATTTAGTAGACTTTCAACAGTCACCTTTAAGCAAGGTAAGGACCACGACAAATCTACTCACCCGACCACTAAATAGAAGATAATCAGCCCCAAACTTTCAAAACGTCATCCTTTCTCCATCACTCATGTCCCTCATGAAGAAAGAATAATGGTCCAAAAGTTCACTGAAAACAGCTGTGTTGCTCTCTTGTGCAACCGAAAATGGCTCTTCAGAGTCTTATAAAGGCTGCATCTTCGTTATTTTACGAAGTCAAAGCAAAATTTCCAGTCAGTTTGTAGGCCAAAGGAGGAGAGAGTGCTGAAGTCTATCTCTGTGATATAAAATAGGACTGTTTTTCATTAGTGGAAGCATTCATCTTGCCTGACACATTCTGTGCAGCAAGCAAAGCATTGATTTGAAGACAATCATCATTGCCAAACCAACTATTGTCCTGATATACCTGCACAAGACTGTGCCTGAGGCAGCAAGGCCCATTACAGTCTATCCTAGCCATTATCTTGCGCTAGATCATGTGGACCTGCACTATGGCTCCACACCTCTTCAGTGTTTGCCTGCTTTTGGCAGCCCAGAATGGACCAACTTACGTCCATCCCAGGCTCTTTCAGAACTTCCCTTCCACCCAAACGACAAATGACCCACCTCCAAACTCCTCAGCCCTGACATGAGAGCCCAGAATTCCCTTCTCAGGACCTCCTGGGACCTCCTGGTGCCAGCCGAGGAAGTTCACCTCACCCACCAACTCAAGATAGATCCTAATTGTTACCCAAACTCAGATAATGGCAATGTGAGCATCATATGCAAGATAAGGACAGTCTTGCTCCTGTAGATCACTGACTGAGGCTTGTACAACCAATGTTGGAATACTACTGTCTTGACCCATGCCTCAAAGCTCATTTAATCCTTGAGATGAATGCTGTAGCCATTCTGTAGACGTCTCTTAATGTTTATTGGGACTTTGAGGTGGTGATTTGTACTTGGCCAAGAGAAATTGCATAAAGAATCTCAAATTGCATCATGGGTAGTATCTATTGAGACAATGGCCGCAAGTTTTTGCTTGATATTATTTCCCTCCAGCTCAAATAGTTGCAGTCAACCAATGTCACAAAATGTCCCACATGGGTGCCAATAAACTCAACTTGCAACTGTCCCAAATGAAACTGTATAACTTTCATCAAACTTGGACAAACCGAATTGTCTTCAAGAACTTTTCATTTTCCTTCTTCTTTGTAAACCATCTTGGGAACATCTCATGTATTTTGCATTTCTTTTAAGAAATTGACTATCACAAGCTAAATATTGCATGTTGATACCACTGGCATGAGTAATGGAGAATCTTGATGTTGATGGGGTGAGGTGAACTTCCTCTCACTGTCACCAGGAGCGCTAAGACTGCGCTAGGATGCCCCTAAAAAATGAAATCAGAGAGGAAAATATGAGTTTCCTTGTGAGGCACTTTTTGATGAAAATTAGTACTCAACAGAATTAAACTCTGAAGTTTGTCCCTACCACGCCACAAACAAACATATTATTATCATACCTTTACCAGTAACTAATGAGTAATTTTGTTCTTTTTCAGATGTTCCAGTTGCGGTCTTCTCCTGGTCCCACTCAGATCTTCCTAGAAGTAGACGGTATGAGTATTACTACCTGAGAAGCTCTTTCTCTCTCTCAACCCGAGGTGTTTGCTATTTTTCCTCAAATTACCCGTGTAAATTTAGGAATTAGGATTTTAAATCTTAAATGTCACCACGTACCTCGTTAACTATTAGGTGTTGATTATGTATCAACCCATTGAACTACCAACCTAGTTATTACCTATCGACT
>CM034004.1:24907693-24991246 GCA_019603395.1 Cyrtorhinus lividipennis
TAACCTTTGTTTCAGGTATATTTACCTTTATTAATGTATGTAAATTACCGTCTAAAGGCCCTCCTCACATCGCTGTTAAAAAAAAACCAAACTAATTCATTCACGTTGAAATGACAGGAACTGACCCTGTTTTTACTTTCCCTTCACTTCCTTGGCCGTGGTTAGTATGCCGAACAAAAAACACAAAAACAAACACAAGAAAAGAATATTCGAAACAATAATCTTTTGTCTGGTGGAAGAAAAACGAGTCACGCAGCAACGCTCAACGAAACAAACAATTTCTCGAACAAACAAAAATAAGAATTTAATAAATATTTTACTTTAAAAACTTTATAATAAATATAATATAAATAACTACAATATAAATAATATAAATAAAAATTTTAATTAAAAAATTTTAAAAATGGCTCAATTTATCCATTTTCCTCCTTTAAAATTCGAATCCTGACAAATAATAAAACAACATTTTTTTTTTTTTTTACAGTTTGAAGACAATTTATCGAACGACCACCGGACGGAGTTATCGGTTAACTGACGGCAAACTGGGTTATGCCGCAACGTGATTCCTTTTGTCGACCCACGTTATCGTCGAGTGACAAACAAAATGTGATACGCATTATTAAAAAAAAAAAAAAAAAAAAAAATCGAATAAGTTGCAATAAACGTCTATTTTTAGTCAATAAAGAGATCATTTTGACGTCTACAGCGCAATTTTGTTGAGAAAAAGTCTTTAAAACTGCGGTTCCTTTAAAAAACAAAAAAAAAAACAAAACAAACAAAAAACCCATGGGGACCAAAATTTAGTGATAAATGATACCCCACACGACTAGATACCAGAAATCTCGAAAATATACATTTGAAATAGGTGAATATATACCCATTTTGACCCATAACCTTATCGCCAATCGTTCTGGGAACCATTTTTATTGAATTCAGAGTCCAAAATTTAGTGGAAAATGATACCCCACACACCTAGGAAGCAGATATCTCAAAAACACACGTTCGAAATGGGTAGATAGATACCCATTTTTGACCAAAAACCTCATCTAGTGGGTACCAATCGTTTCAGGATTAATTTAATAATTGGATTCAGCGTCCAAAATTTAGTGAAAAATGATACCCCGCACGCCCATTTTGACCTCTACCCCGCCCAAATTTGGTCCGATCGGGCTGAAAAGTTTTGAAGATTCAAGGAAAAACTAACCAATAACCTTAATTTTAAATGCGGACACTTTTTTTCCAATTTGATCATTATTTTATTGCCAAGAAATTCTAAATTTTGATTGATTCGTCAAATTTCCGTAAAATTGTGGTATAAGGATCGCTAATTGTGCTATGAATTTGCACAAGAACTGTTTACTTACCTTGTTACGAGCCAAATCCACGAAAAACTCAATTTTTGACCTTATTCGTGACATTGTCGGTGAAATATTAGTCTGGCTGAGTAACTCCTTAAACAAAATTTGTAGAAAAATGATTGCTGCGTTGAACGAGACCAAAATCGCTATGATTGGTCAATTGTGTGATTTTTGACGATTTTTCGTAATTAAAATGCGTCTCCTTTCCGGTTCTTGAAACAGACAAATCTCGCTAAAACTGCAGCTGATGCCCCTACATGAGCCAATTTTTTGAAAAATTCAAATTTTGACTTTATATTGTCTTTAATAAATTGCGATTCGATTACATTTTGTGGTAAATTGAACGCCGAGCCAAAATGATTCGAGTGAACCCGAGAAAACTCTTCAGTTCCAAGAAGCGGAAAATCACGTTTTTCGACCTTATTCATGACATTGTCGTTAAACCGTTATCCTGACTGAATAATTACTCAGATATAATTTGTAGAGAATTAATTTTTGCGTCGAATGAGACCAAGAAGACTTTGATAGGTTGACTGGATGAATTTTGACGATTTTTTAAATTTCAAATGTCTCCTTTCTGGTGCTTGAAACACCCGAATTGCCCTAGAATTACTGCAAATTTGACTGTGGCATGGCTGTAACTTTCTATAATGGAAATAAATTCGTTTCAAGCTTATAAAACTGGACGAGGTGGGGGCCGTGAGAGGAGACGGAGTGTGAGGCGGTATGCGGACCCACCAAGTGGTGCCGTGAGTTACCTGTTGTTTATGAAGTTATCACGGGACACGAAGGTTGTTGGGAACGCTCAAATAGATCACGGAGAAGTCGGAATATTGAATTAATAGGCGGACGAGACCTTTGGTGGGTGAGGGGTGGAATCGGGGCTTGTTAGGAGGCGGGGGGGAGTCAAGTGGGTGGTTACCCATACGAAACGGAGGATCACGAATTGTGATGAAAGGTCCATCGGGATGTTACGCCCGTGGTAAAGTATAGTAAAGGACCGGGTGAGGCGGGGGATGAATGATTAGGAACCGAACTTGGAACCACCCATGAAGGAGCTCCCCAAGATGAGGAGGACCAAAGGTAAATTAGTGACCTTTTCCCCCCTTCACCGCCCCCCGTTCGACCCCCCACCCTGGTGGGGAGATGCACCAGGGGGCGGTTCCGCCTATAGGCCCAGATTCCCATCGCTTTTCGCCCCGCCCTCCGCCCCCTCGGGGTGAATTGTGGGACGGCGGTGGCGTGACTCCGAACGAGGTTCTTGTCTCTCATTTCACTTCCACTCCATTTTACTGGCTAATTGTCAAAATGGATTTTTTTCAATTTTTATTTTTTTCCTTTTTTTTTTTTTTTTTTGCGCGTCGCAAACCAACAATTACCACATTCTCCGTACCACCCCACCCACGCGGAATAAAACAAAGCAGAAAATTCCAACCAAACAAAAATTCCAAAAAATCTTTTTTTCAAAAACCCACTGTCCACAAAGGAATGTTTACCAGCAACATAACTGGTAGATCACAATGGACTGTTCAGTTTTGTTAAAAATTTGACTAGTTACAAAAGAAACCCCGAAAACATGATCACAAAGGAATCCTCTAAACTGTTCTTGGTCGCCTTAGTTGAAAAATGTGGCTCTTTTAGTGATATTGATCGTAAAATTGAAAAAAAAATACAGCACAATTTGGCTGTTTTAAGCGCTAGATAGGAGGCAAATTTTAAATTTAAAAAAATCATTAAGAATCACGTAGTTGACCGATCAGGATGCTATTGGTCTCATTCGACGCAGCAATCAATTTTCTACAAATTCTATATAATAGGTTTTATAGTTAGGCTAACGATTCAGCAATAATTTTACGATAAAGGTCGAAAAGCGTAAATTTGAAGAGTTTCCTCGGGTTTGTTTGAACCAGTTTGGCTCATCGTTCAATTTTCCTACAATTATGAACAAATATCAGATTCCAATCAATCAATCAACAGTCAAAATTTGACTTTTTCAAAAAATTTGCTCTTGTGGTAACATTGATTGTGGACGTAAGCAGTAATTTTAGCATAATTTGGCTGTTTCAAGCACCAGAAAGGTGACATTTAAAATGTAAAAAATCGTCAAAATTCACGCAGTCAACCGATCAGAATGATTTTGGCCTCATTCTACGCAGAAACCAATTCTTTACAAATTTTATCTAAAACGTTTTCACAGTTAAGCTAACGGTTTACCGACAATTTCAAGAATAAGGTCAATTAACGTGATTTTCCGCTCCTTGGAACTGAAGAGTTTCCTCGGGTTTGTTCGAACCATTTTGGCTCATCATTAAATTTTCCTACAAAATATGATCAAATTGCAGAATCTAATCAATCAATCAACAGTCGAAATTCGACTTTTTCAAAATAAAATTGGCTCTTGTAGTAACATTGTGGACATGAGCAGTAATTTTAGCACAATTTGGCTGCTTCAATCACCAAAAAAGAGTTAAAGTTTAAAAAATCGTAAGAAATTACATAATTGACCGATCTGAGTGTTTTGTGTCTTATTTGACGCAGCAATCAATTCTCTACAAATTCTATTGAAAGGGTTTCACAGTTAAGCTAACGGTTTACCGACAATATTGCGAATAAGGTCAAAAAACGTGAGATTTGAAGAGTTTTCTCGGGTTAGTTTGAACTAATTTCGCTCATCGTCAGATTTTCCTACAAAATATGAAATGTGTTGACATTTTATTTAAATCTTGAAGTGACCGTTTAAATCTTTATTTTCTTTTATTTTCTTTATTTTGATAAGGGATTTTCAGAACGAGCTAAATAAATTACAAAAATAAATATGAAGTGCTGAATAGGTAAACTATTGATGATTTTCACTGTTTTTTATCCCCACAATTAGTAAATTTTGGGTTTTTGAATTAATTGCCAACAATGGAGGCAAAGTATTGTCATGTGGTATTATTTTCGAGTATATTTTGGATGCTGAATCCAATGCGACGGGTCCCTGAACGATTGGTGCCCACAGGAAGAGGTTATGGGTCAAAATGGGTACCTACCTACCCATTTGGAATGTGCGTTTTCGAGATATCTGGTACCTAGGCGTGTGGGGTATCATTTTCCATTATATTTTAGACGCTGAATAGATCCAAATGAGTCTTCATAATTCTGGTCCAAGGAATATCCAACCCCTAATGAATTTGAATAAATTAGATTTTATACAGCAATTTTTAACGTAGTGAATTGGACAATAACCCTCATATTTGAGCTTTATGTTGAAATTTTATTGTAATCTTGAAGTGAGCGTTTAAATCCTAATTTTCTTTAGATAAGGGATTTTTAGAACTAGCTTAATACATTAAAAAAATCAATATGAAGAGCCGAATACGTAAAGTATTGATGATTTTCACTGTTTTTTATCCCCACAATCGTCATAATGAGAAGATTTCTTTGTAAATCTAACGATTGCACCTAAATTTGCCCTAAATACCTGTTTAGATGCACTCACGTTCGACCCTTGAACACTTCAAAAATGCAGAAAAATGTCAATTGCACTGGGTCAGATGGGTTTTGGTTGGTTGTTCCTTGAATCGCATGAACGTCGTCCACGACGACTTTGGTGGTAGAAAATTTTCTAAAAATCTGAAATTTGGGTCAGGGGTCTGTTTCCAGTTCTAGTTGGTCCTCAAAACATTTCAACCCGATCGGAGCAAATTTGGGCGGGGTAGGGGTCAAAATGTGTATTTTGAGAAATGGATTTTCGAGATTTTTGGCAATCTAGGCGTGTGGGGTATCATTTTCCGCTAAATTTAGGACGCGGAATCGATTGGAATGAGTCTCCATACTCTTGAGCCGAGTAATAACCAACACCTGTGAATGAATTTGCTGTTTTTTGTCAACTCGATCCTCTTGACTCGGCTGGCAGAAGGACGGTAACGCTCTCGCACCTGCACCAAAGGACCAGGAGGTGACCAAGATGAGGCAACCAGGCCCTTGAAGTGGATGAGAAAGTGATTGGTCGAACAAAGGCTATTATACTACTTCTGCTCGGTCGGTGAATGAATGATGAAGCTTCGGAGAGGCTCATTGTGCACGGGTGAAAACCTTTGCGGACGCAGCGCTATCGAATCTCGCCTTCATTGTTCTTAAATAAGGAATCACCCTTATTAAACCACTTCTCGTTTTCCTCCTTCCAACCCGCGGATGCCCATTTTCTTTGAGACGAGAGCCCATTTTTGAACCTGACAATAACACTGATCTTATGTAACTGGTTGGACGGTGGCGATGTCGACTCAAGGCTCCTCAACGGGTCGTTAGAAGAGAGTCATGTTCGGATATTTACCAGCTAAGAACAGAAGGACAAATATAAACCGATAATCGTTTGAATTTCCATCCATGATGTACTAAAATCGCAAGTTTTATCTGGAAAAATGCTGCAAATTCTTGTACAGGGGTTGGTTATTCCTCGGACCAGGCGCATGGAGACTCATTTCTTCAACATGGGGAAAATGGGGGAAACAGTGGGTGTGGGGTGTTTCAAACCCAATCCAATCGATTCAGGGTCCCAAATTTAATGGAAAATGATACCCCACACTCCAAGGTTCCAGAAATCTTGAAAACACATTTACAAAATGGGTAGATAGATACCCATTTTGACCCATAACCTCTTCCAGTGCGTGCCAATCGTTCTGGGATCCTTTTCATTGGATTCAACATCCAGAATTTAGTGGAAAATGATACCCCACACGCCTAGATGGCCAAAAATCTATAAACCCATTTTTCAATAGGCACATTTTGACCCCTACCCCGCCCAAATTTGGTCCGATCGGGCTGAAAAGTTTCGAGGACCAATTAAAGCAGGGAACAGACCCCTGATCCAAATTTCAGATTATTAGAAAATTGTCTACCACCAAAATCGTCGTGGACGGAGTTCAAGCGATTCATGGAATAACTAACCAAAACCCATCTAACCCAGTGCATTTGACATTTTTCTGCATTTTTGAAGTGATCAAGGGTCGAACGTGAGTGCATCCAAACAGGTATTTAGGGCAAATTTAGGTGCAATCGTTAGATTTACGATGAAATCATTTCATTAGGACGATTGTGGGGATAGAAAACAGTGGAAATCATCAATACTTTACGTATTCGGCTCTTCATATTGATTTTTTTAATTTATTAAGCTAGTTCTAAAAATCCCTTATCTAAAAAAAATGAGGATTTAAACGCTCACTTCAAGATTACAATAAAATTTCAACATAAAGCTCAAATATGAGGGTTATTGTCCAATTCACTACGTTAAAAATTGCTGTATAAAATCTAATTTATTCAAATTCATTAAGGGTTGGATATTCCTTGGATTATGAAGACTCATTTGGATCTATTCAGCGTCTAAAATATAATGGAAAATGATACCCCACACGCCTAGGTGCCAGAAATCTCGAAAACACATTCGAAATGGGTAGACACGTACCCATTTTGGCCCATAACCTCTTCTGATGGGTGCCAACCGTCCGAGATCCGTCTCATTGGATTCAGCATCCAAAACATTGTCGAAAATAATACCACATAATCAATACTTTGCCTCCATTGTAGGCAATTAATTCAAAACCCCAAAATTTACTCGTGAAGGACACCCCACACGCCTAAAACCCTTCAAAATCATGAAAAATCATTTTCAAAACACCCTTTTTCATCCATGACCCTCCATTTTGTGCAAAAAGACTTTACATTTATAAATTCTGCCATATTTTGTAGGAAAGTTGAACGTTGAGCCAAAATTGTTCTTCAAAAACCGTAGAAACCTTTCATTTTTTAAAAAGCGGAAAATCACGTTATTCGTGAAATTGTCGGTGTGACTCACGAACGCCTTCTTTTTGATAATTACCGTAATTTGACCACTCGTCGGTACTAATTGAGATATTACGAGATGGAAGACCACCGGCGATGCTCACCGTTTATGAGCGATTGTTAGTGAGTCCTTTCGCGATGACATTTTTTTTTCAATCGTGATTCGTGACATTTCGCAACAATCACGGAAAGTAGTAATTACTCGGTTGGTGTTTGGATTCAAGTATCGGTTAATTCAAGCGAGATGTTCAATTTGTGTGGTCCTTTACAATTTATTTCATTTTTTTTACGAAAATCACTGAGATCTTTACTGCTTAAGCCACAAAGTAAGAAACATAATAGGGTTTAGCAACTGACAACATGATTCTTCCCAGAGATGCCATTAGGCATCAATTTTGACTTTATTCGATTCAGCTTTGGAAATCAAACACTGATGTGGCTCCTTCAATAAGGCGAAAATCGTGAAAAATAACTTTATTCGTGAAATTCACAATAAACCGTGTCCATGAACGTGAAACACTATCATACCCAAAATGGTGCTTTCAGAAGGAAAAATTTC
The DNA here is from genome assembly GCA_019603395.1 of Cyrtorhinus lividipennis. NCBI lineage: Eukaryota > Metazoa > Arthropoda > Insecta > Hemiptera > Miridae > Cyrtorhinus > Cyrtorhinus lividipennis. The sequence continues at coordinate 24,915,431 of CM034004.1, forward strand.
ACACCAAAAAAAAAGAGATCAAATTCGAATAATTTAACACTTTTAACAACTTCTCGAGTACGTATGGACCAAGAACATGAGGAAAATGGGGAAACGATGAGTGTTGATTCCAATCGATTCAGCGTCCAAATACCTATATACCCAAAAATCCCGACAACTCACTTTCGAAATGGTTTTTTTTTTTAGACCAGTACGCCCATCTCAATGGATTCAGCGCCCAAAATTTAGTGGAAAACGGCACATTGGTGAATAACTAATTCCTTCTACATGTTTCTTGAATGCCGCATCTCTTCTCTATGCTTCGTTCTCGGCCGTGTTATATCGCGTCGTCCTCGTTTCTCAGGTACTTATCGATTACTGTGTAAGTACCTAAGGCCATCAATTTCGGGACCCATCTCAATGGATTTAGCGTGAAATATTCAGGGTAAAATGATATTGGTGGAAAACGAATCCCTTCTACATGTTTCTTGAATGGCTCATCTCTGCTCTATGCTTCGTTCTCGGCCATGTTATATCGCGTCGTCCTCGCATCTCAGGTACTTATCGATTATTGTGTAAGTATCTAAAGCCAACCAGTCCGGGACCCATCTCAATGGATTCAGCGTCGAAAATTCAGGGTAAAATGACATTGGTGGAAAACGAATCCCTTGTACATGTTTCTTGAATGCCGCATCTCTGCTCTATGCTCCGTTCTCTGCTGTGTTATCTAGCATCGTCTTCACTTCTCTGGTACTTAACGGTTAAAGTGTCAGTACTCAACTTAACCCAACTCCAACCATTCAGGGACCCATCTCAATTGATTCAGCATTCAAAATTTAGTGGAAAACGACTCATTGGTGAAAAACGGGGCCCATCACAAGGGATTTAATGTCAAAAATTCAGTGAAAAACGACACATTGGTGAAAACTAATCCCTTCTAAATGTTTCGTGAACGCCTCATCTCTTCTCTATGCTCCATTCTCAGCTGTGTTATCTCGTGTCACCTTCGCTTCTCTGTGTAGGTATCCAACTTAACGCTACGCCAACCGGTCCGGGACCCATCACAAGAGATTTAGTGCCAAAAATTCAGTGAAAAACGACACATTGGTAAAAACTAATCCCTTCTGAATGTTTCGTGAGCGCTGCATCTCTTCTCCATGCCCCATTCTCGGCCATGATATGTTGCGTCGTCTTCGCTTCTCCGGTACTTATCGATTAATGTGTAGGTACCCAACCTAACTCAATGCCAACTGGTTCGGGACCCAGCACAAGGGATAAAGCGTCAAAAATTCGGTGGAAAATGACATTGGTGGAAAACGAATCCCTTCTTCATGTTTCTTGAATGCCGCATCTCTTCTATATGCAACGTTCTTGGCCAGGTAATTCAGCGTCGTACTCGCTTCTCTGGTTAATGTTCTCCGGTAACTTATTGGTTGAGGATTTAGCGTCCAAAATTTAGAGGAAAACGACACATTGGTGAAAAACGAATCTCTTCAATTTGTTTTGTGAATGCCGCATCCCTTCTCTATGCTCTTGGCTCTATGTTTTTGGCCGGGTTAGTACTCGCTTCTACGGTACTTATCGGTTAATATGTAGTTAGCTTAGTTACCGAATGTTTAATTCTCTATTGAAACTCTGTATTCCGTATTTTCCGGGAGGAGGGAGTCGGGGTCAAAATGGGTTTTTTGAAAAATGGATTTTCGAGATTTTGGCAATCTAGGCGTGTGGGGTGTCATTTTCCACTAAATTTTGGACGCTGAATCGATTGAGATGGGTCCGAGACACGCCACACCCACTGTTTCCCCATTTTCCCCATGTTTGATGTTTCCGATGATTTAGGCATGTGGGGTATCGTTTTCCACTAAATTTTGTACGCTGAATCGATTGAAATGAGTCTCCATGCTCCTGGTTCGAGGATTTTGTGTTACTTTAACGAATTTGAGCTTGGTTTTATGGTTTGATCCCCAGATTGGTAAAGCATAGTTTCAAATTGACTGTTTAAGGGCAAAATAAAATTGTTTCTTAAATTTGCAATCAGAATCAGAGTGTTAATGTGAGAGTGCCATTCAAGTATTGGTCAATTTTAACTCCTCTATCTATCAAGTTTTTTGACTTGAGTGATAAAATGAGCAGTCACAAGCTCTTTTATATCCTTTCTCTCAAGTGGCAGGTGATTTTACCCCGAGTTATGCCACGCGATCACCATAAAATTGGTGATTTTTTTGGTTTGAACCATTTATTAACCTATTAATGCCAGGTGATTTTAGCCACGTGTGGACATAGTTGGGAGGCCCCCCAGAAAAGAAGGTGCCTCACAAAAGCAACCCTTCAACCCCTAAAAGGTGCCACGATAAACACGTCAGGTGACAATAGCGAGCGCCGTCACAACATTTCCATTCCCTCCGTGATAGAGTTTTTATTTATTTATTCGCCTTTTTTATATTTTCCCTCGTGTCACTCTTTTGTGTCTTCTCAAGAAGGAAACGAATGGGTCTTCGAAGGTGGTGAGAAGGTAAGATTTTGGCAACAGGTAGGCAACCATAGGTGAATTGTGGGGGGTGTAAGGCCTCCTGCAGGGGTGGGAGGGGGGTCACCCATGGCCGGGGGTGGGGGGAGGGGCGGCGGCGCGGAGTGGGGGCGTCGTAGCACGTGTGGCTTGGTATCGGAGCAGTCTTGGCCAGTCTCTCAGATCAATCGCATCCTACGCGCTACGCTGGCTAAGTCAATACCACTTGAGCAAAAAAAAAATCCTCCCCCTTTGCAAATCAAGTGATTTTGAGCGAAAATTTTTTTTGTTTTTTCGTTCAACGAACTTCAAATTTCAGCGCGTTCGAGTGAAACCCTACTGTTTATTCTGAGTGAACGTTTTTTATTTTATTTTTTAAATTTCGTGACAAATCGTGTTTTCCATTTTCACAAGTGTGACAAGTGATACTAATGAGTTACCGTTGTGGACTCCGCGGCATCAAGGTAACCAAAATTTAAATTAATTTTAATTCCCTCGTATTTCCTAATTAAACTTGACTGTTTGACACTTCATTTGCTTTCTCTTGAAAAATTCTTCTGTAATTCTGCAAGTTCTTGGACGTGGTTTTCTGCCAGATTCGCTCGTGTGTCAATTTCGTCGTCCTTGAGTCGTGGTTGGTCCACCTTGCGGCCAATTCAAGCCAATTTGGCCAACGTCCGTCAACTTTTTCCTGAAATTCCGTCGCTTTTATAACGCAATTTGTATTTAAATAATTTTTTTTTTTAATTTTTTTTGTTCACGGCTAGTTCATGCTGGTTCATAGGTTAACACTCCTCTCGCTCTCTCTGTCTCTTCTCTCCCTCTATTCTCCAGCCTCTTGGACCGGTTAGCATTCCTACCGATGCTAAGCCAAGGTTACCCCCTCCGATGGTTTTAAGGCAGACTGCTCGGCGGCTAGTCCCCCACTTCCCCTCCGTGGCCACTTTGCTACTTCTCTCTCCTTCTTTCGTCGCTTTCTCTTCCTTTTCTTGCTTTTTATAGTTGACCTTTATGTTTCTTTCGTCTTGCAACAAATCAAAAAAAAAAAAAAAATTAATAAAATTTTTTTTTTTAATTAAAAATTTTACTCGCAGGAAAGACACGAATTCAATTCAACAGTTGGCCTTCGTCTTCCGAAATTTCGCGTTCTCTCTTTCATTTGAAGACTCGTCCAGTTAGGCTCCTATCCCCACCACCAGCAAACACACCCAGCCCGAGTACGGTGGCTGCATTCTTTCTCGTACTTAATTGTCTGAACTCGATTCCACACCCTCGTAAAAGAGCTTTTGCTGTTTGAAAACACTTCATTCTTATTGACGTCACGATTTGCAACGAGTCGATTCTTTTTGTCGCTGTCATTATCGACTTGATCGAAGAATCTTCGGTTTTTGTGGCGAGCTGTGTTTTTTTCTGGTCGAATCCTTTTGTTCGGGATCGTATCGACAGTAATCAAGTCAAAAGGAGGTCTTCTCCTATTGAAGATTGCGTAGCTTCTGGAACTAACTGTATTCACCTTACCAGACCAGTGTTATTAGCTAGTGAAAAAGACGTCTCAAAGTCGACGTCAACCTGTATCTGAGATCTTCTGGAACCCCGCATTTCTTTCAGGGTTCGTGATCAGCGGGATTTTTTTTTTTTTTTTTTTTTTTTTCTCGTTGGACGAGTTCCTAGGCAAACTGCATTCCGGCCCGCCCCAGTCATGCTCCCCTTGCTTTGCTTCGTATTGATTCCTCGAGCCATTCGCAGCACTGTGCCTTACCAAGGCACCCCCCTCATCGTGGCAGAAAAACAACCAACTTCTGCCTCCCATCCCCCCGTACAACCAGACTCAGACCAACTATATAAATCTACCCCCCACCCCCTCCCACCCCTACGCCAGCGAGTTCCTTTCATCCGCCATCCCGTGGAGTTCGCCTTCTCGACTCCTTTTGTTCCTAAGACTCTTTTGCTGCTCCCATCCTCTCTGCATCACTTAAAATGCCGTTTCCCACGCATATATTAGAGCCTTCTTCCATCCCTTCATCTACTCGAGGGGCTTCTTCGAGATGAAAGCGACTTCTCCGCGGCTATTACCTGCGACTCATCAATTGGTCTCAGCCAAGGAACAACAAGTCATTGCTTCACAGTAAAAACGTCTTAAAACTACATTGCGTCTTTCGGACCCTTTCAAACCGTCGCGACGTCTTCTCCTCTTTGACGTAAATCTTCCTTCCAAATCCATTCACACCTAACTCGACCACAATTTTGTATAAAAATATAAATCGAACAATTCCGCACTTTGCAACTTTGCAATCGAACCAGCAGAGACAACAACATATAAAATTTATAAAAAAATTAATGATTTTAACATTCATTTTATTCATTTTATTTGCTCAAAAAAACGGTTTTCTTTAAATAATAAATAAATTTTTTTTCTAAAATATGCATATTACAGTCAAATTATTTCAAAATTAGCAATTTAATTGGAGAAAACTCGCATTTTGCAACGACTTTACGCTGTTCAATTTTGGTTTTTTTAATCTGTTCTCATGCAAAATTTTTTCTGGACGTTTCAAAGTGTCTAGATCAAAATTAGCAAATGTTCGTCCGCCGTCGACGCCGTTTTTGGTAGTAGAAAATTTTCTAAAAATCTGAAATTTTGGTCAGGGACCTGTTTTCCGCTCTAGTTGGTCCTTGAGACTTTTCAGCCCGGTTGGACCAAATTTGGGCGGAGTAGGGGTCAAAATGTGTTTTTTGAAAAATGGATTTTCGAGATTTTTGGCAATATTGGCGTGTGGGGTATCATTTTCCACTTAATTTTGGACGCTAAACCCAATAAAGTGAGTCCCAGAACGATTGGCACCCACTGGAAGAGGTTATGGGTCGAAATGGGTGCCAATCTACACATTTCGTACGTGTGTTTTTTAAGATTTCTGGTACCTAGCGTGGTACCTAGACGCTAAAAAGAAATTAATTTAGTTGAAATGATGTGTCTTCACCCGTTTTTCACATCAAAAAATGCATACAGAGTAATATGCTCGTATAGCTATAACATTATCTAATCGGAAGAACTCATTCAGTTGAAATTTTTTTTGAAAAAAATTTGGACAAAATAAAGAAAATAAAAGAAACGAAATACGAATTGTGTAGAAAAATACGATTTCAATAAATAAATAGTTTGCGAAATACGAGATTTCTAGAAGAAAAATTCACAAATGCTCAACAAAATTTGGATATTTTCTGGTTAGTTTCAAAAGTGTGGTCGTTGATTGCATATAAAACATGGTTGAAGGAGTTTATTGAATTTATTTCATGCAGCGCGTATTCAGGAATCAAACAAATCTGATTGTTACTGTTCAAGAACACCGTTTTTTGGGGCGGAAATTGTTTTTAAGATAACATTCCCTCTTAATGATCTATCAACGTGTTGAAAATTTGAATTGTTTTTACCAAAAAAGTCGTAATTTGTTGCAATAAAAATGTCTTCGTTGTAGAAATCACATTAAGATTTCGTGTGATAATTATTATATCATTGTTTTAGGGAGGGAGGGGGGTTGGGTATTCCTTAAATAATCACCCTATGTAATCATGGCAAAGGTTAATTTCTCCGATTGGCGCCAAAAATTGACATTATACGAGTATTATCGTACGTTTCAAAATGTGTGAATCTAATAACCGAAATGTCCGTCCGTCGTACGCCGACGGGCGTCCACGCATTTATTTTTGGTATTAGAAAATTTTCTAAAAATCTGAAATTTTGGTCAGAGACTCATTTCTGGCTCTTATTGTTCATCGAAATATTTCAGTACGATCGGTCCAAATTTGGGGCGGTATAAATGAAAAAGTGTTTTTTGAAAAAATGGATTTTTGAGATTTTGGTGATTTAGGCGTGTGGGGTATCATTTCCCACTAAATTTTGGACGCTGAATCCAATGAAATGGGTCCCGGAACGATTGGCGCTCTCTAGATGAGGTTATGGGTCAAAATGGGTATCTAGAACCCATTTTGAATATGTGTTATCGAAGTTTCTGGTACCTATGCGTGTGGGGTATCATTTTCCACCAAATTTTGGACGCCGAATGAACCAGTCCAGAACACTCCAACCAATGTGGAAGAACTTGCAGCGTTTATTCAAAATAACCTTCTTTATTTTGCCGTCTCAAGACACTCTTTGTTTCCAAATGTGACTCGAAGATAATCTCCTTATCTTTATTGACGTTTCGCGGAAGATGAAAAGACACTAATACGGTTTACGTTTCCGAATTGCTGACAAATCCCGTTAAATTTTTCCCGTTAATTGGGTATTTATTTCAATAACACGTTTATAAAGAGCGTCACTTACCGTCTTATTTATACATACGAGTGCTATAACACGTTTTTGCGCCGTTTGTTCGTTAAAACGCGATAATTATTCGTTCAAAATGGACGATTGGAGGTTGTATGGGTGCATTTTTTGAAGGATAGTTGTTTTTGGTGGTCGATTGATTCGCCGTAAGTGGAATTTTTGAGGAAAAACTATGGAATAGGCGATTGTTGACTGCAGTATTACGTTGATTAGTGAATTGTGGTTGGTTATTCCTCGAATTGATAATTTTTTCTGGGTGATTCAAGGTTTCTAGATCAAAACGAGCAAATGTGTGCCGCTGTCCACACCGATTTTTGTGGTAGAAAGTTTTCTAAAAATTTTAAATTTTGGTCAGGAAATCTTTATTGACTTTAGTTTGTCCTCGAAACTTTTAAGCCCGATCGAACCAAATTTGAGAAAGGTAGGGGTCAAATTGTGTTTTTTGAAAAATGGATTTTCGTGATTTTTGGTACAGAGGCATGTGGGGTATCATTTTCCACTAAATTTTGGACGCTATATCAATTGGAATGAGTCCTCATGCTCCTGGTCCAAGGAAATATGGTATAACCAACCTCTGTTAGAGGATTTGCAGCGTTTTAACTTGAATTTTTCGACATTTTCTTCCCTAAATTCGTCATTATTTTATTGTCATCGTAAATTGACTCGAATTCAATCCTCCATATTCACTCTAAAACCCTCAAAACACTTCAATTTTACAACAAAAAAAAAACGTCATAACATCCGCACGTGAATGGCACACAGTAAAACGGGTTTTTATGGGGAAGGAGTATTTTTTCGTACCTACCTGAAACTTCTGAAGATAGAGAAAGAGAAAAAAAAACGAGAATTTATGAAATGAAAGTTTCTCTCCAGGTATGTTTCCGAAAAGATACGAGATGACTAGTAACAGGGCGGAACGACAAGGGCCAGGTAACACACGAACACGCCCAAATGATCCCCAAGGAAAAACTAAACATTTTTATTTTTACCGGTAAAGCGGATCTTTGTAACCTTTACGTCCAACTGAATGAAGTTGAGTCAAATGAAGCGGAGGCTCTTTTTTTTGTGAGGAAATGCGCAAGGTGCGGCTCATCCTTTTCTGTGGGATTTCTATTTGTGCGGGCTTTTGTCAAAAAGGAAAATCACTTCATGGTGAAGTTTAGTCAGACACAATACGCTGTTTTGAAATTTTTCTGTGAATTTTTATTTGTTTTTGAAGTCGCTTTGCGCATAAGCAAGGCTTAAAAATGTAGAATGAAGCGAAAAGTTACGGTCAAACTGCGATTGCGTCAAAATCGCCCAAGTGACAGTAAAAAGGAAGATTATGGGGAAAATATTGAGTGTGGAGTGTCCTGGACTCATTCCAATCGATTCAGAGTCCAAAATATAGTGGAAAATGATACCCCACACGCCTAGGTTTCAGAAATCTCGAAAACACATTTGGAATAGGTAGGTGGGTACCCATTTTGACCCATAACCTCATCGGGTAGGCGCCAATCGTTCCTGGACTCATTCCAATCAATTCAGCGTCCAAAATTTAGTGTAAAACGATACCCCACACGCCTAGGTTCCAGAAATCTCGAAAACACATTTGAAATAGGTTGGTAGGTACCCATTTTGGCCATAACCTCATCCGGTGGGCACCAATCGTTCCGGGACCCATCTCATTGGATTCAGCGTCCAAAATTTAGAAGAAAAAGATACCCCACACGCCTAGGTTTCAGAAATCTCGAAAACACATTTGGAATAGGTAGGTGGGTACCCATTTTGACCCAAAACCTCTTCCGGTGGGCATCAATCGTTCCAGGACCCGTCTAATTGGATTCAGCATCCAAAATGCTACCTCACACGCCTAAATCGCGAAAATAAATTGATCGAAATAAATCCAACTAAATCCAAAAATGCTTATTTCTATCTAGACACCTTGGAACACCCCAAAAAAAATTTTTCAATGAAAATTGGAGGGGTTGACTTTATGCATGGAAATGATGATTCAAGTAATTTGCTTCATATGGCATATTGAACTCTTATTCACGGAACAAGTTCTTCTCACACTAACCACCCTTGAAAACATGAAAGAAAATTTTCTCTTCCCCTTGATAAGTTCTCCAATGTTAGCCTAACCTTACTCATGGGTAACAGTAACTGCCTAGTTCAGTTCACAGCCACCAGGAGTCTATATGTGATGTTTGTCTCATATTATGGCCAAAAGTCCCGCTTTTTTGGTTGGTTATTCCTTGAATAATAAAATTTGCATGCAAAATGTCCATTTCTCCAATTTGACCCAAAATTATTTATTCACGGAACAATTTCGACAAAAAAAAATGTTCTTTTCACACTAAGCACCCCTTTAACCATTGATGAAAACGTGAAAGAAATTTTTCTCTTCTCCTTGATAAGTTCATAGAGGTTTTTCACCGCACGAAGAACATTACCAGTGTAATTCCAGTCATAAAAGCAACTTCTCCTAGACTCATTCAAAACCTATCATCAAATCTTTTACAACCCTCTGTTAAAAGGCGCCACGGAAAACGGATTTATTTATTTTTCTAAATAATTCCCTCAAGTACAACAATTATTCAACAGTAAAACGCTAAAACCAACTAACAAAATGAAGATTCCGAAATGAACAATAAACGGTTGATGACGACTTATCAATAATAAGTGATAATTATCTGGCGTCTGTGGATCGTGTGCCATTCTAACGCTAATAGCCAACAGTGAATGAACACTTTTACTGCAATACTAATCGTCGTGGAAGACGAGGTTAGTTTTTACGTTCGTTCATTTTTATTTTCATTTTTTGTTAGTTAAAGAGTTAAAAGAGGGGGTTTTTTTAATAGCGAGAGACGGTGGTTTGATTCAAACAGTGTCGCTTTTGAAGAGTATTCTTTTTTTTTCTTTTTTAAATGGTAAACACGACTTATAAAGCGTTTTTACACTCGTCATATTGCCAAGGTTAATGCCACACGCATCGTCGAGGCCCTTTGCACTCCTACATGGCGCCAAACGGGTATTTTGTCTGACTTTCGATGAAATAATCGAAATTTGAGGAATCGATAGAACAATCGATAAATGAAAGTGAGCGGTTTGTTATGCAAGGTTGATAGTTGTGACGTCACCAAGAACAGAAAAAATGCTCTCTACATTGCAAAAACTGCCGCTTTTTCAAATATGTTTATGATCTGTACAACAATTTACAGTTAAATACCGCTATAATATTATTATTGAATTCGTTTTTTTGTTTTCTTTATTGATTCTGTCAAGTGGCAACACTGAGCCGGAGCAATTTGACTAATAAAACAACATAAAACATCACAATAACCCACAATTGGATTTTTGGCCCTCCAGCTGTCGCTTAAAACATCATATATTGTGGCCCTCCAACGTTAGCCTAACCTTACTCATGGGTAACAGTAGCTGCCTAGTTCAGTTCACAGCCACCAGGAGTCTATATGTGATGTTTGTCTCATATTATGGCCAAAAGTCCCGCTTTTTTGGTTGGTTATTCCTTGAATAATCAACCTATGTTTTGCATGCAAAAAGTCAATTTCTCTAATTTGGCCCAAAAATTTTTTTCCAGGGTCAAAATGTGTATTTTGAAAAATGGATTTTTGACATTTTTGGCAATTTTACTCGTGAGGGGTATCATTTTCGACTAAATTTTGGACGCTGAATCCAATAAGACGGGTGTCAGAACGATTGGCGCCCACCGGAAGAGGTTATGGGTCAAAATGGGTATCTATCTACCCATTTTGAATATGTGTTTTTGAGATTTCTGGTACCTAGGCGTGTGGTGTATCATTTTCGACTAAATTTTGGACGCTGAATCCAATAAGACGGGTCTCAGAACGATTGGCGCCCACCGGAAGAGGTTATGGGTCAAAATGGGTATCTGTCTACCCATTTTGATATGTGTTTTTGAGATTTCTGGTACCTAGGCGTAATTTTTGACGTTTTGGGGAGCGATTTGTGGCTATTTCTTAAATTTTCTGTACCTACCATGACCCGTATTTTTGAGGTAAACAAAAATTTATAAGAATTATTCTTTATTGATGCTATTTCAGTAGAATTTTTGTCCAACAAGTAGCCCAAATTGACTTCAAACCCCTGAAATCAATTTTACGACGTAATTTCTTATCAGCAATCGTTTCAATTGTCAATTTAAAAATTTACGTTTTTTTCATATATTGAAGAACACTAATTATTTTATTATTTCGTTAATTTGTCAAGATTTCCTGAACTGAATAATCTTTGAAGAAACCACGAGTATAATCAATAAATTGGTAAAAATTGGGAGATAAATAAACTAGAAACACAACATTATTAGAAGATATCGATCACAGATTAGTCGTAGAATACTTTCGTAGAAACTTTTCAGCCCAATTGAACCTAACTAGGGAGGGGGGGGGGGGGGGTCAAAATGTGTATTTCAAAAATGGATTTTCGAGATTTTTGGCAATCTAGGCGTGTGAGGTATACTTTTCGACTAAATTTTGGACTCTGAATCCAATGAGACAGGTCCCGGAACGATTGGTTATTGGTCAAATTGAGTATCTACCTACCCATTTTGAAAATGTGTTTTCGATATTTCTGGTACCTAGGCGTGTGGGGTATCATTTTCCACTAAATTTTGGACACTGAATCGATTGGAATGGGCCCGGAACCTGCCAACCTCATTGCTTTCACCATTTTCTCCATGCTCCTGGCCTGAGTAATAACCAACCCCTGTGAAAGAGTAAATATTTCTTTGGCTAAATTTTATTTGTAATTCATCAACTAGTTATTTGATTCATAATAGTCAAATCTACTGCAGTATAATCTCGATTGAAGTGAATTCAAATTGAAACATTTTCTCGTGGTTTCAGATGATCCGGTTGGGGCGCTGGTAGGGGGTGAGTTGACTTTGATTGCTAATGATTCGATTTCGCTCAGCTCTAAATTTTTGAAATTTTGGTTCATTCCAATCACGTTTTGGTTCACATTTTTCTGTATTTTTCTATTTTGCATCTATTTGGGATTTCAATTAGTACAGAAGTGAACACTTGACACAGAAATAACTCCGTTGGTCACCCTGGAAGACTTCAGGATTGAAGATGAGCCCCCTTTTTACCTGCAAAAACCCCGTCCCTTCTAATTTTTTGTCTCCCACTTGAAAGTGGACTCGTCATTGTGCGAAATAAGCGCGTTATGGGGCCATCTTCCTATTGTCGTTTGGACGTGAACCCTCAATTTTAACGACATTGAACTGTAATTCTTTTGAAAAATACGATTTGCGGTCACGTCACGGAAGGTCATTCACTGAGGAATTCAGAAGTACAGTTGACGATCGAAGTAGGCGTTTTGAGATAATTTTCAGTCGTTTGGTTCGTCCATTGGAGTCAATATTGATCGTTTACACGAGATATGCGAGGTTGGGGCGAGCTGATCTCTATAAACTGAACTAGGCCACGTGGGACTCAATAGATCTAACCTCCTCTTCCTCTGATACCAAAATATTTGTAATACTGCTGTTAAAAATTGCTGAAATTGACCATATTCAGAAGCATACAAATAAAATTCATTAATCAGAAAATACTAATAATTTGTATACAATTAGAGAAAATCGCCATTTTATAAAAATTCAACAGAAAAATTTTATATTTCTGGAATGTTTTTCTAATGTGGATACATTTTTCAAAAATTTACCGCGTTGCATTTATGTCTCGAAATAAATAGATAAATCTTCGTTTTTTGCCATTTATCCCTCATTCTATAGATCATTTTCGGTTCAATTAATTCTTCTTAATTGTCTTTTCACAAAATTCTTGATCACTTTCAATAATCTTGATTACCATTATCAACGTTCAACCACAAAAAAGTTTACTTTAATGTATAAAAGTTTTGAAGAGTTCAAATCCGAAATTTTCGTTTGCCACCGAAAATACCATTGAGTTGCCTTTTAAACGCTGCATATTCTTCCACAATGGTAAGTTACACTTTGAAGAAGGGCTTATGGGGAATACAGTGGTTATGGAGTGTCTTGAACTTCCAATCGATTTAGTGATCAAAATTTAGTGGAAAATGATACCCCACACGCCTAGGTACTCAAAAATTTCGGAAAGCCACCCTCAAAATAGGTGGGTAGGTACCCATTTTGACCAAAATCTACTCTTAGGGAGCACCAATCGGTCCAGGATCCACCTAATTGAATTCAGAGTTCAAAATTTAGTTGAAAATGATACCCCACACGCCTAGGTACCCTAAAATCTCGAAAAGCCACTCTCAAAATAGGTAGGTAGGTACCCATTTTGACCCAAATCATCCCCTGGTGGGCGCCAATCGTTCTGAGACCCGTCTTATTGGATTCAGCGTCCAAAATTTATTCAAAAAAAATTTTCCCCACACGCCTAGGTACCAGAAATCTCGAATGCCCATTTTTTAAAAAACTCATCATTTCCCATACCATTCCAAAAATTTTGTCTTTTTGAGCGCTTTCTGTGCTCATGCTTCTCATGCTCCATTTTGAGCATGAATAATTACGTTGTTTATTCCTTGGGTCATAGTTATTCCTCAATTTCAGCCTGGTTACCCCGAACGGGGGCAGAGTATGGACAATGATGCCGTATTTTGAAAACTGATTTTTGAACATTTTGGTGACTGCTTGGATCATTGTTTCCCATAAACAATTTTGGAAGTTGAGACGATTCAATGCCCTGATATATGCTAAAATATACGGATCAGAAAGGATATTTTGACAATATTCTGGTACTTATCGGGAAAAATATAAAAAATGTTCACTTTGTTCATTTTTGGTTGGTCATTCCAAATAATCGACCTATGTTTTCATGCTTAAAGTCAATCTCTCCGATTTTTGGCGATTTAGGCAAGTGGAGTATGATTTTCCTCCAAATTTTGGACGCTGAATCTAATGAAATGGGACCCAGAACGATTGGCGCCCTCTGGATGAGGTTATGGGTCAAAATGGGTATATATTACCCATTTTAAATGTGTTTTTGAGATTTCTGGTACCCAGGCGTGTGGGGTATCATTTTCGACTAAATTTTGGATGCTGAATCCAATGAGACCGGTCCTAGAACGATTGGCGCCCTTCGGATGAGGGTCAAAATGGGTGCCCATCTACCCATTTCGAACGTGTGTTTTCGATATTTCAGGTACCTGGGCGTATGGGGTATCAATTTTGACTAAATTTTGAACGCTGAATCGTCTCCATGCTCCTGTTTTAAACATCAACCAACCCCTGTGAATTTATTTTGAACGTTTTTGAATGGATAATAATTCATGTCTCTTCGTAGTTTTGTACACCGCGTTTCTGCCCAAGAGTGGCTAGTATCCCATGCAATGGCAACCCAGTCTCTTTAAGCAAAACTTCTTTGATGAGCTTCTTCCATGTCAATCTGAAGCGTGAAATGAGAGTCTGCTTTTGCCTGTTGAATGAAAGCTGTTCTTCGTGTTGATGAACTCGTAGCAGACTTTTCACTTCCCATTCACCGCGATTCTCAAGTCTAACGCGACGTCTATTTCGAGACTATCCGTCATTTTCATAAAGGACTTTTGTGTTTCGCGCCTTGATATCTTGTTTAGACGTGGAGTTGATGGAGGGAAAAAAAGAAGAGGACGAGGGGTAAGGGAGGAGTGGAGTGGGTTGAGCATTATCTCGGTTCTTTAGTGGAAGGATTGATACTCCCGTGGGATCTCTATTTACCGACCAGCATCCCTGAGGCTTCTCTCCAACCCCCCCCCCCCTTTACCCCCCCCCCCCCTTAAGGAACCAAAAGCCCACCTGGAGTTGTACCGCCACGCAGACTCGTACAACAAACCTGACCGCCCCTGAGCCAGTCCAGCTCCCCTCTTCCAACCTCGTCCTCATCTTCTCATCCCTATGGGAAAGAAGACGCTTTTGTGTTATTTGGAAGGTATTAGGACTTCGAGAGGGAGAGGCCACCCAAGTCCGTTGTCTTAACAGAGTCGAAGGCCCTTTTTAAGTTCATTAGAACCTCCTTGATCCCCGTTGACAGAGGTGAACGCTCTTTGCTTTCTCTCACTTCACGATGGAAGTTATGACCACAGATAAAACAAAGTACATTCCACGATTTTGAGATTCCTTTTTTTTTTTTTTTTTTTTTCTTCGTACAACTTTTTCCGCTCGTTATCGCCAAAGACCTCCGTGCGAGAGAATCGGCTCTGGCATTCTGCATTAGAGCAAAAAAAATCCGAATGACTCGGATTCCCATAAATTGTTCACAGGTGCCTCATATCATCCTGCATCTCAATGTCGACATAGCTTAATGGGTTCTGAAAATAATTCACATCATATTGTCTAGTTTCGGTGAAGAATTCCTTTGTGAAACTCAATTTAAAGAGGAAAACGGGCGAATTTTACAACGCGAAATGGTTTCATCCAGCATATATCCTCACTCAGCCTTAAAATTTAATATTTCGTGAGCGTGTTTTGGTTGGTTATTTCTTGGTCAACCTCTACGATTTTCGACAGTTTGCAATTCTAGAAGTCAAAAACGCTGCAAATTCATTTAGATTGGTTATTCCTTCGACGAGCAGCATGGAGACTCAATCCAATCGAAAATGAGTGGAAAATGATACCCCACACGCCTAGGTACCAGAAATTTCGAAAAACCACTTTCGAAATTGAACCAAACGGCTCTAGTTCTGTGTTTTGAGAGTAGTAGAGTGATTATGGAGGATTCAATTATAGTTAATATACAATGACAATCAAATAATGACGAATTTAGGGGAGAAAATGACGATGAATTCAAGTTAAAACGCTGCAAATCCATTCTCAGGGGTTGGTAATACCATATTTCCTTTTATCAGGAGCATGCGGGGTCATTTCAGTCGATTCAGCGTCCAAAATGTTGTGGAAAACAATACCCCACACGTCTAAACCGCCGAAATCTTGAAAATTCATTATTAAAAAAACACAATTTGACCCCTACTTTTCCCAAATTTGGTTCGAACGGGCTGAAAAGTTTTGAGGACCAACTATAGCCAGAAACGGGTCCCTGACCGAAATTTCAGATTTTTAAAAAAAATTTCCACTACCAAAATAGGCGTGGACGGCGATCATGGGGTATCATTTTCCACTAAATTTTGGGCGCTGAATTCAATATGACGGGTCTCGCAACGATTGGTGCCCTTTGGATGAGGCTATGGGTCATGATGGGTGCCTAATTACCCATTTTGAATGTGTTTTCTTAATTTCTGGCAGCTAGGCGTGTGGGGTATCATTTTCCGCTAAAATTTGGACCCTGAATCGATTGATATGGGTCCGGATCACTCTACACTCACCATTTTGCCACAATCCCCATCATGCTTGTCCTAACTAACCAAACTTCTATAAACAACGTTTTTCTAAAAATAAGACGTAAAATGTACATATTTTAAAAATTTACAGAAGATTTGCGTATACAAATTGTTTTAAATTCCACGAAACTCCTTAAATCTTGACAATTTAGAGTCAACGGTACTTTTCTGACAATTCTCGTAGCTGTTTTTCTCCTTTTCGGTTATCGAATACTCTTCCTCGTCTGTCTGCCGATAATGTCCCACTAGCTAATTGCCCAACCGACGGCCGAAGTTCAAACGGTTTTCATCTCCAAAGAGATCTTACTTATCGAGTTGATGTTAGATTTATGTGATTTTGATTGAGTCGAATCAAAATAACGGGTTGCGATTGACGTCAAACCCTTTGGAAGAACACGTGGCAGAACGCTTTGTTTCGTTCCCGGTTCTATAGTGGCGATTATAGAGCGGGTGAGCGAGAATATTATGGGCGGTGGAATTCATCTGGGAGGTGATGAAATTTTTATTAATTATAAAAGTTTTCTTCAGGACGTTTCAAGGTGTATAGATCAAAATTAGCAAATGTCCGTCCGCCGTCCACGCCGACTATGATAGTAGAAAATTTTCTAAAAATCCTAAATTTCGGTCAGAAGCCCGTTTCTGGCTCTAGTTGGTTCTCAAAATATTTCAGCCCGATCGGACCAATTTGGGTGGGGTAGAGGTCAAAATGTGTATTTCGAAAAATGGATTTTTGGGATTTTTCTCAATCTAGGTGTGTGGGGTATCATTTTCCACTAAATTCTGGACGCTGAATACAATGAAAAGGGTCCTAGAACGATTGGCGCCCTCTGGAAGAGGTAATGGGTCAAAATGGGTGCCTATCTACCCATTTCGAGTGTTTGTTTTTGAGATTTCTGGTACCTAGGCATGTGGGGTATCATTTTCCACTAAATTTTGGACTCTGAATCGATTAGAATGGGTCCAGGGCCCACCAGACCCACTGTTTCCCCCATTTTCCCATGTTGAAAAAATGAGTCTCCATGCGCCTGGTCCGAGGAATAACCAACCCCCTGTGGAGGAATTAGCAGCGTTTTTGAAAAATGAATTTTCGAGATTTTTAGCGGTTTAGGCGTGTAGGGTATCATTTTCGACTAAATTTTGGACGCTGAATCCAATGTGACGGGTCCTGGAACGATTATTGCCCACCAGAAGAGGTTATGAGTCAAAATGCGTATCCAACTACCTATTTTGAATGTGGATTTTCGAGATTTTTTGGGTACATAGGCGTGTGGGGTATTATTTTCCACTACATTTTGGACGCTAAATCGATTAAAATGAGTCCCGTGTGTAAGAATTGCGTTATACAATGTTCGAAGGTAACGCTCATTATAGAATATGCATGACATTGTCATCACAATCACGTACCACTGATCGTTTCACGATTTCGCAAGTATCAATTTCACCGGAATGCTCGCTCATAACTCGTGTTACTTCAACACTGAAGGCGAGCTAGGAAATCCACTATTTTATCGGTTCAATGAGAACGACCGGCGTTCTCTAGGAAGCGTTTAAACGCGTGGGGGCTGTCGATGTCTCGCAAACACGTCACGTAGACGCATTCGCATAAAGAGTCTGAGCATACGCGTACAACCTTGTAGGTTAGGCCGCCCATTCTAATGTCAGGTTCGGTAGGAGAATTTAAATTCGTCCGTTTCGCACTCAAAAGGACTGTGTATTTAGAAATGTCGAAGGAGAACGTCGAGAGAATCCATGATGGCGGATGTGCGCGGCGGAGACTCGGCAGACATGACAGTTTCGACAGCGTGGTTCTTAAGATTACCATTTCAAACGATTATAAATGCAATATCACTTAAATGTTAAAACTTAAATTAGGCCCGTCGTATTCACGCCAACAACTGCTAAATTTTTATGTCAATTTTTCTTGTCGAATCAAACCATCTTGATCTGTAGAATGTGATTCTACAAGGAAAGACCGTTCTTTCGGGGAGCTCTCAAGTCCCTCAAAACTCCAACGATAAGAACTAGTTGAATAATTGATCTCTATCCATCTCATCGATTCACTCGACTATTTGTTTGAGCTAAAACGCCCTTGGGCTATTCAAGAGGTCGAACGTAACATCGGCGATTGTGTGAATCAGTGACACTATTGCGGGTCTAATATTAGACAACCGAGGCTCGAAGGATCGAAAAGAAAAGAAAAAAACACGGAGAATAAATTTTTCTTCAACGCGGATCTCACATTTGATTCACGAGCTCAACAGCTGATAGCGAAAACTGATAACGACGGTCAGGGGTGACGGGAAATCTCCCCCAGAGTTCAAACGCTCGGTAAAGGCTCAAAACGGGAGCGAGAACCCCGCGGAGAACATCGGGAAGATATGCGAGCGCAAAGAGAAGGTAACGGCTGGGCCTATTTATCAAAGGGTCACAAAGTAATTGGGGCACAATGATTTGAGCGACCGCACGTTCCTTTCTAGATCGAACGATTCGATAATCGTTCACTCAATTCGATTAGTTCGGACGAGAAATATTTTCAGCTACTTATACTGAACTTATTTGCATTTTTTTTGCAACAAATCGAATTACAGAAATCTATATGCGGATAAGCGACCGTGAGGAAAATATTACCCTACACTCCCCCCCCTTAGACTTCAACTGTAAGCCATACAGCTTATTACAGGACGATTTTCATAAAATACTTCTCTACACTCCCCCCTTTGACATCAACTGTAAGCCATACAGCTTGTTACATCACTCAGTGTTGTTCACACCCAATTTTCATCAAAATCGTCTCAGTACATAGGTACCACCAGGACCAGAAACGATAAACCTTTCGGCCCATCATACTTCATAAATGGTCAAAGTGAGCACACCAATTACACCTAAATTGAATCACAATGAAATTAATATTCACATTTCATGGATATTTCGTTTATACTATGACCCGCAATACAGTTGCGTTTTGAAGGATATGAATATCCTATAAGTTCATTTCGTATTTTCCTAAAATTGTGCGAATAATCCATACTTTTTTTGATCATTATGCGAGTGCCTGCTTTTTCTTCATTATTTATTGATTCAAATTCGTCATATTTTGTCTGTATATGTCATCTAGACACGAGTAAATTGTATTATATTTTTTTAAGAAAATATGGAAAAGATGAGACTTTGGTTTAATTAAGCGATGCGTTGAGAATATCATTGAAAATTCACATTACGGATGATTTTTACGTCGCTATCTGGAGAGGAAGTGGATCTGAAACTGCATTTTGGTTGATTATTCCTTGAATAATCAACATATGTTTTTATGCAAAAGGTCAACCTCCCCGATTCGGCCCAAATTCTTTTTCTGGGCGTTTCAAGGTGTCTAGACCAAAATTAGCGAATGTCCGTCCGCCGTACGCACCGTTTTTGGTAGTAAAAATTTTCTAAAAATCTGAAATTTTGGTCAGGGACCCGTTTCTGGCTCTTGTTGATCCTCGAACTCCGACAACCCGTTTGGACCAAATTCGGGCGGGGTAGGGGTCAAAATGTGTAATTCGAAAAATGGATTTTCGAGATTTTTTGCAATCTAGGCGTGTGGGGTATCATTTTCCTCTAAATTTTGGACTCTGAATCGATTGGAATTGGTCCGGGACCCGCCACACCCACTTTTTCCAAATTTCCCCTATTTTGAGGAAATGAGTCTCCATGCGCCTGGTCCGAGGAATAAACAACCCGTGTGTAAGAATTTGCAGCGTTTTTGTTTATCATTCTAATATGAACACGTAAATTCGAAATTAGTTTCTCGTTTTCTTCCAACAATCGTCGCACAGCGGAAGAGGTTTGAGTCATATCGCGTTACAATTAATTTACCCAGCGGCAACTGTCTTCCGAGAGGCTCACAGCCAAGTAGGCCAGAAACAAAGAAGCCATCATTCCTCGAAAAGAATAAGATCCAGTCACAGAACAATGAACACCTGAACTTCCCTTTTGTGCCACAGATTTGCCTAAATAGTCGACCGCTTCAATTGTAACGAAAAGCCGCGCTAAGCATGTCGCCATACTTGCAATACAAACACTTTTCCACTTCTGTCGACGCTTGTGGACTGAAGCCGAACGGTTTGGTGATATTTACGGGCTGTTGAAGGTTTGGAATGCGGCATATCGTCAGGTTGAGCTAAGCCGGCCACTGACATTAACATGGCGATTTATCCGACGGACGTGAGCTTTCGAGCTTGACTGGGCTCGCGGACCTCTGCGGGTTCTTCGGATTCTTTTGTTCTTAAAAACATTCAAAAGAGCATTTGGTGGAGGATTTTGCACCAATGGTTTTCCTCCTGGAGCGATAAACGATAGTGTTTTTACTGCTTTTTGCACGGGCCAGTGATCAGCGGGCATGCGGTGTGATTCCCTGCTTCGTTGCAGGGCTCACCTGGAAGAAGTGGTGCAGAATAGGACGACGAATGTGACAAACACACAGGAAAATACCTCGTCTAAATTTATAAGACGTACACGATACGACCAATTCTCAAAATATAAAAGCTGATGTTTTCCTGCAAAAAGTCAAATTTTGGTCAGGGAACCGTTTCTGGCTTTAGTTGGTCCTCGAACCTTTCAACCCTATCGGACCAAATTTGGGTGGGGTAGGAGTCAAAATGTGTATTTCGAAAAATGGATTTTTGAGATTTTTTCCAATCTAGGTGTGTAGGGTATCATTTTCCACTGAATTCTGGACGCTGAATCCAATGAAATGGGTCCCGCTACGATTGGCGCCCTCTGAATGAGGTAATCTATTACCCATTTTGAATATGTGTTTTCGAGATTTCTGGAACCTAGGCTTGTGGGGTATCATTTTCCACTAAATTTTGAACTGAATCGATTGGAATTGGTCACTGTTCACACTAACAGTTTGCCGAGGAATGACCAACCCGTTATTCCGTAGATAATGAGATGAGAGATGACCATAGAAGTATTCTTGGAAACCATGCAGTCACGTTTCTTGAGGCCCCCTCTCATGTTCTTTCATTGATAATTACAGTCATATCGTAGCAGAAGTCGGATTACCCACTTTTTTTCGAAAATACGTCAATTATATGCATTAGGGATAACAATGGGCCGAGTACTGACCCTTGGGGAACTCCGTATTTTGTTAGGTTAGGTTTACTTGTTGTAGCTTTAGAGGACATCGTTTTATGCATTTTGAGACAGTGAATTGACGGTTGATTTTGGTTTTTGATTCCAGGAGCGATCCCTACCATGGTCGGATTGGTGATGGTGGCAGCGTCGCTGTTGGCGGTGATGAGCTCGGCCCAAGAAGAGTTCCGCGGTAAGGACGCTCTCGAGGGACAGCTCCTTCAACTGCTCGGCCTTCCCCGCCGCCCCAGGTCGCCGAAGAAAGGACGACCGGTCATTCCGGCGGAGATGATCGCCCTTTACAAAGAACAGACGGGGATGGACATCGACACCGCCTCACTCCCTTTGCCGGGGCGGTTCGCCAGGTCCGCCAACACCGTGCGGAGCTACCAACACTCCGGTATGTGCTCGTATCTCTTCTCAATGTAATGTCATAGTCCGTACTGTGTTGTGTACCTCTTCGGAATATTAATAATTAATTAATATCAGTTCAAATTGAATCAAAACTCAACTCTTGATTAAAATATAAAACAAAGATAATTTCACATTATTCCTAATGTGTTGGTTATTCCTTGAATATGTGTTTTCGAGATCTCTGGTACCTAGGCGTGTTGGGTATGGTTTTCCACTAAATGTTGGACCCTGAATCGAATGAGACGGGACCCGGAACGATTGGTGCTCTCTGGATGAGGCTATGGGTCAAAATGGGTGCCTATCTACCCATTTCGAATGTGTGTTTTCAAGATTTCTGCTACCTATGCGTGTGGGGTATCATTTTCCACTAAATTTTAGACGCTGAATCCAATTAAATGAATCCCAAAACAATTGACGCCCTCTGGATGAGGTTTTGAGTCAAAATGGGTGCCTATCTACCCATTTCGAATGTGTGTTTTCGAGATCTCTTGTACCTGTGTGTAGGGTATCGTTTTCCTCTAAATTTTGGACCCTGAATCGATTGGAATGGGTCCGGGACCCACCACACCTACTGTTCCCCCCATTTTCCCCATGTTATATATATTCCGATGAAAATTCATATCATCGTCCTTTGCCGCATTGCTGAGGCCGCACTCTAGACACCCCAGTCTATTCATTGTGTACACAGTTGAATCAAACTTTTATTATACTCGACGGTTAGGGAGGGGGGGTTAGATCGATGATATTAGCCCTCGCGAGTTTCCCCCGGCCTTCCGTAGCGACCATTAGGTGGCTCAGGTACCTTGCGTGGTTACTTACCGACCTAACCGGCACGCGACTTTGATCGCCGTTTCAAAATCGATACAGTTCACCGTGAATGAACTGGTCACGATAACAAACCGATTTTAGTCGGAAGGAAAATCGATACGCGGCCACTTTCTTTTCGGAGGATTTTTTTTTTTTTTTTTTCTTTTGACCGTTCGCCCTTTTCTCAAGCCCCGCGATGAAATATGAAGTTGGTGAGGTCATTTCGTCGTCGAGGTATTAGGTGAAAGATAAGGTTCCCACTGTTTCTTGTAGACTTGGCTCGCTATTTTCGCAGTTCCCAGTTTGCATACTCAGCTCACGGAATGATCCGAAGTTGCCGTGTCTGTTCATACTAAACGTGGTGTGGGGTTCTTTTCTTAGTAACGGAGCGTGGTTATAACAGTCATGAGCCGTGAGCAGTCATCTCGGTATTCAATCCATAATTCTCTTGCGGACAAAATACTCTTGATCGATTTTAGAACTGCAGGAATAAAACAACTTCTACCAATCACAGCTTCTGTAAGTTCTACATACCGCGACGGGGAATACAAATAATTTTTTTTTTTTTTATTTCAATTCTTTGGTCAATATTAGCCCTTCCATTGCCCTTGAGCGCAATCTCTCATGTGTTTCTCGAAAAATGAATTTTCGGGATCTAGGCGTGTGGGGTATCATTTTCAACTAAATTGTGGACGCTGAATCCAATGAAAAGGATCCTAGAACGATTGGCGTCCTCTGGAAGAGGTTATGGGTCAAAATGGGTGCCCATCTACCCATTTGAATATGTGTTTTCGGGATTTCTGGTATCTAGGCGTGTGGGGTATCATTTTCACTAAATTTTGTACCGTGAATCCAAGGAAATGGGTCCCAGAACGATTAGCACCCACTGGAAGAAGTTATGGGTCAAAATGGGTACCCACCTACCTATTTTGAAAGTAAATAATCGTGATTTCTGGTACCGAGGCTTGTGGGGTATCATTTTCCACTAAATTTTGGACCGTGAATCCAATGAAACTTGTCCCAAAACAATTGACGCCCACCGGAAGAGGTTATGGACGCCGTCACGATTCAAATTAGTCCCCATTCGCCTGATCCGATGATTTTTTCCTCCTTCTAAGAAATCACGAACGAAAACAACCGCTCCCTCGGAAAGACATGCTGTCTGTAACAAGATGACGGTATTAGATCATTCATTCAAAAGGCCAATTTTCGCATGTACAGAACGGGTTAATTACGATACACACCTCACTCGAAGTTCCATTTATAACGCGGATTTTTTTTTTTTTTTTTTTTTTTCTAAATCTGATGTCGTTATATAAAACACCTGCGCTCGATTAGAAATTCCAACTCGTAGTATTCCAGCTCAACCGAGAGTTTATTTTTAGTGCGAAGCTTATAATCATATGCATTAAAACTAGTTATGATCGGTTTCTCGAGAGCTCAGGCTCGCCAATTTACATCCAGCCGGGGGTTTGGCCTTTTTTTTCCGCGAGTCACGGTCTTATTTCATTATCTTTAGCCTCTGGGCTTCCTCGTTGAGTCTCCCTCATTTGCGCCAAAAAGCCGTAACTCGCCGCTCATTCTTCGTACCTGTCAAAGTGGCTACTAAATACATTGCCGGAAGGGGATTTCGTTCGAAGTGAAAAAGCAATTTGTACAACAATTGTTTGTTTTCAACAGATGGACGCAGTTACGAGAGTATTTCATGCGATAGTTAACGTTTTATGTAGTTTTTAAGCGACTTTTGTCATTACAATGAACTGAACATATTTTCAAGTTACGAAACAATTAATCACCAAAAATACACATGATTCTATAAGAATAATCGTCCCCAATTGCTCAAGCAACGTGAAAATGGCCTCGTAGAGCAAAAACCACGAAAAGAAAAACCACTTTTTTAACCTTATTTCGTGAAAATGTAAGCAAACTTTTAGCCTGATCTCAAAACATCCAAGACAACATTTAAAGAGAATTGATTTTTAAATTGAATAATATTAAAATCAATCCGATCAGCCGAATAGTTGATTTTTGGTCAATTTTTTTCGAGTTAGAAGAGCACGTAGAGTTACAAAGGGTGATAAAATTCACGTATTTACACTCGAGGTACTTTATAGTGCCAGTTTATGTAGTCTGAACTGTAAAAAGTTTGAATTTTGGGGAATTTAGCGCTCAATTGGACCAAATTTTGGGTGAAAATGTGTTTTTTGAAAAAGGATTTTCAAGATTTTTGGCGATACAGGCGTGTGGGGTGTCATTTTCTACTAAATTTTGGACCGCTGAATTCATTAAGGTGGGTCCCAGACCGATTGGTGCCCATCAGAAGTGGGTATGGGTCAAAATGGGTATGTACCTTACCCATTTTGAAAGTGGGTTTTCGAGATTTTTCGGAACTCAGGCGTGTGGGGTGTCATTTTCCACTAAATTTTGGACGCTGAATCGATTGGAATGCGTATTGGACACTGTATTCCTCATTTTAGTCTCATATGATGCGGAAATTGGTCTTCTTAGGACGTTTTTCAAGATTTTACACGATTTGCTTAATCGTTGTGTAACAATTACCCAAATAAAACGTCGTTTATCGGTGAATCTCCGCTATTAAGGCGGCCTTTTAAGTTCCAATAGGCTCTGGAAATTCGATCTGCATCGATCGGGGCCACCTCGTCTTGTAAAGAATAACTCGACTCGAACCGGAGAAATATAATTTCGAATGAACCGACGAAAGTCAACTCGCGGCCGACCAGGAAATTAAAATCCGTCCTTTTTGCCCCGTTGGACGATTTCACTTGGGTTCCTTTTGGTGGCATTCTCAACGGCCTTTTTGGGGTTTAGGATTCCACGAAAAAGCCGATTACCTAATTTCGTTCCTCGAAAAAATTCCACTCACCCGATTCAGGATTGGGAGGTTTCACCCGGCGGCGGTTCTCCTTCAAACATTGCCTACTATCTAGCCGTAATTGGTGTCTGGTTTTTTTGAACGATTCTCTGACAAATCCACGCGGACGCTTCAGAATTGATTAATAGCTCCTTGGAAAAAAAAACACTTTTTATTGGATTCAGCGTCCGAAATTTAGTGAAAAATGATATCACACACGTCAGATAGCAAAAAATCTCAAAAATCCATTTTTCGAAGTACACATTTTGTCCCCTACCCTCCCAAATTTAGTCCAATTGGGCCGAAATGTTTCGAGGATCAACAAGAGCGGGTCCTAAAAACCAAAATTTCAGATTTCAAAAAAATGTCTACTACCAATAACGGCGTGGACGGATTTAGACATCTTGAAATGACCAGAAAAACTGTTTGGGGCAAATTGGTGAGGTTAACTTTCTGCAAGAAAACACGGGTTGATCATTCAAGAAATCTGAAACGAGCTCCTCTGAATGTGTCACCGAGACAAGTGTCATGTGTACTTAAGCCGAACGTAAATCTCATTTTAATCCCGAATCTGGGAGTTCGACGCCCAACGACGGCAAATAAGTCAACTCAGGTGGAAGAAGGATTAACTCTTGTCAATAATCACCGAGATATGTGAGCAATAAGCGCCTGTTAGGACATCAGAAATGAACCTTTTTTTTCTTCTTCAAATTTAAGACGCCCAGATAACGTTCTAATCCCCGATCCTTCGAAATAATCCACAAAAAGGCTCGTTAAAAGACGATCAATCTGAAACTCGCGGAAAAAAGTGATTTCCCATAACGAAGTTGAGGAGATGATTATCTACGATCCCGCATCGAATAAATTTCGAATTAAAACGCGCTTCGTCGGTGGTTAAATTATACCGTATGGTTTCACCGGAATTCTCCATCGACACGAGGCACATAAATTTCGCTGCTTCCAAGAAAATCACTTCATCTCGCGACCTTATCTGAATAGTTTACCGTGAATAGGAGAAAGTCGGGTTCGTGGGCTTGTTGGGACGATATTACAAGTACATTTGGCCGTAAGGCGGTTGTAATAATGAAATACGTGAGTTTGTAACTGATCAGAATTAACGGAACGTTTATGTGACTTTAGAAACGCTAAATATTAGGTAAGAACGCTGCGAATTATTATTCAAGGTGGTCTCCTATTTAGTAGAAGAGGGAAGAGAGAAAAGGAAGTTAGTTCACAACAAATTAAGAGAATTATTACAAATTAAAACTGCCCGAATAATAAAGCCCGTCTTTAGGCAGTGCCTGAGTTGTTCTCCGTTGAGAAAAATAAATAAATAAAAACAAGCAAATAATAATAATAATAAATCAAAATAGGAACCTAATTTTCATACACAAGCAATAAATATATAAAATATAAATATAATATATAAATTCTCTGTTGAAAAATTAATTTACAGATTAATTTCTACACTCTCCATTACCCATTCACTTATCTAAATATCCTTCTGGGCATAGTTACGTTGTTATCAGTGAGCGGAAATTAATTAGAAACCCTAATCAATCGATTGAGGGCCAAAAATTTAGTGTAGAAATTATATCTTATACCACAGTTTTTCCCAAATTTCTTAATATCCACAATCACTTATAACCTACACCCGTTAATGTGAGTGAATTAGGCATGTGAGGTATCATTTTCCGTTGAATTTAAGGAGCTGAATCCGTTGAAATGGTTCCTAGACCGATTGGTGGCCAGTGGAGGTGGGTATGGGTCAAAACGGGTAGCTAACTACCAATTTTGAAAACGGGTTTTCGATATTTTGGGGCACCAAGTCTTGTGGGGTATCATTTTCCACTAAATTTTGGGTGCTGAATCCGTTGAAATGGGTTCTGAACCGATCGGTGCCCGGTGGAGGTGGATATGGGTCAAAATGGGTACCTACTAACCAATTCTGAAAACGGCATTCAAATTTTCGAATACCTAGGCGTGTGGGGTATCATTTTCCACTAAATTTTAGGCCGTGATTTTGAGTGCGGATGATTTTATTTATTAAAAAGAAATATTGAAAATTTGTAAAACGAGTTAAGAGACGCTACAAAATCCTCCACTATTGCTAGTAAATTCCTTGGAGCAAGATTATGGGGAAAACAGTGAGTCTGTGGTGTTCTGAACTCATTTGATTCGATTCAGCGCTCAAAATTTAGTGGAAAATGATACCCCACATGACTAGGTACCCAAACACATAGCCCCCCCCCCTTTTTAACCCATACCCCTCTTCAAACAACAATCCGTCCGGGAACCCCCTCAATGGATTCAGAAGCCTCAAAACTCGACAAAAAAAACTTGATTTTGCACTGAGACAATGTTAAAAATTTGTTTTTTTTTCCTTTTCGGGTACAGTTTCTTTGCTAAATTTTTAGCGTTAAACTATCCAAAATGGGTTTTGGACCGATTTCTCCAAACGAAGGCGGAGTATGGGTAAGATCGGGTACTTTCAAAATGTTTTAACGAAATTTCCGTTTGTGTATAACTCATTTTTCCGTACATTTTGCACTGCAAATTGATTCAATCTGGCTACGGAATGTTTTTTGCTCACCAAAAGACGATATTCAGGAGTTGAAAATGGTTTTCCTAAAATAATTAGTGTGTTCCTCTTATGTATTCTATCTTTAATTACATCTTTTAGGGCACTTTTAGATGAGCTAGGTACATCTCAAATAACAAACAATTAAGGAATAATTTGAACCTTTTTTTAAAAACAAATTTTCTGTGATATTTTCTGAATGAAAGTTGAGCCGTAGTAAATTTGATCGATTTTGACATGAATAAATTAATGAATTTATCGAAAAAATTATCGAATTTGCTTATTGCAAAATGTCTTTTAGCGTTGTATGAGTTAAATGTGACTTTTCTTGGGAGTTTGACACAACCACCGGCCTTATTCCCTTTTTTCAGTCTGAAGAATTTATTCGTACTCATTATATTATTACGAATGTGAACACATTCTTATGTGGTATTGATGGTTGCTGTGAAGACGAATAAAATATATCCAAAAATATCAGGGGACTATGAACGTTGTTAAAGTGACTGCGAATGTTGTTTGCCAGTTTGCATTCATGTGTGACAACGTATTCCCTTTCACTCTCGAAAAACTCCCCAAAACCCTTTCTAATTGTCACCTTGAGAGGGTTTTTCTTTTCGAAAAACCACAAAACTGTCGCAAAGAAGTGAACGTGCATCGCAAATGACGTTTCAAGGGCGTTCTTTTCACAGCCTGTAAAGACCGTTTAGTTTCGGGATTGCGTGAAAGATACCTCTTATCCCGTTCGATCTGACGAACAAGGGGGGAAGGCATCAATAAAAATAATTTCACTCGTTTTAACAGCCGACAGCGAGAAAACCTTCGCCAACTATTAGCTAATTAGGGTCAACCATTTTGGCTTGAGGGAAAATTAGGTGAATGTCGACTAACGGCCGACTATAACGTGCGAGTTGAGTATCCAAATTTTGATTAGCAAAGTAACCAACGATTTTGGTGATGGTTAACCTCACCACTCTATCGATTGGGCGTTTTCAAGCGCAAATAGGTAGTAAATTGGTGATTTTTGTACACTTCTGCGGGTAAAATTGGGGGAAATTTGCTCGTTTTTGTGGAGTTTGATGAAGGTTACCCTTAAGAAGAGAGTTTTGATGAAAATTTCAACTGATAATTTCATTGAGTTTTGGAACGAACCGAACAACCGATTCTTTGATTTTGAAAACTTTTTTTTAAAAAGCGCGGGAAACTGCTTCGGAATCCACAGCCTTATGTATTCTAATATTAGACGGTGATTCCTTGGAGCAGGATTATGGGGAAAACTGTGAAAATGGAGTGTCCCAGACTCATTTTAATCGATTTAGCGTCCAAAATTTAGTGGAAAATGATACCCCACACGCCTAGGTACCAGAAATCTCGAAAACCCGCGTTCAAAATAGGTACGTAGGTACACATTTTGACCACATAACCTCTTCCGGTGGGCACCAGTCGGTCCAGGACCCGTTCTCAATGAATTCAAGTGTCGCAAAATTTAGTGGAAAATGATACCCCACACGCCTAGGTACCAGAAATCTCGAAAAACCCGCCTTTCAAATAGGTACGCAGGTACACATTTTGACCCATAACCTCTTCCGGTGGGCACCAGTCGGTCCAGGAACCCCGTCTCAATGAATTCAGTGTCGAAAATTTAGTGGAAAAATGATACCCCACACGCCTAGGTACCAGAAATATCGAAAACGCGTATTCAAAATGGGTAATAGATAGCCATTATGACCCATAACCTCTTCCGGTGGTCGCCAATCGTTCTGAAACGTGTTCCATTGGATTCAGCGTCCAATATTTAGTGGAAAATGATACCCCACATGGCCTTGTTCCCAAAAAAGCCCGAAAATCAATTCTCAAAAAACCACACCTTTTTTTTTTTTTTTTTTTTTTTTTTTTATTAATGCCAAGTACCTGCATTGTGGACGACGGACGGCATTTAGCCTTTTTTGATCTGTTTTGAATTTTTGATTTTGGGTTAAATGCTCCATGGCCTTGAGTACGATTACATATTCCTTGAATAACCTACCATAACTGATGTTATTTGCGGAGTTTTAACATACGGTCGCTGTAATTACCCGCATTCTTAAGATATTCATCCGCGTTTTATTTATATAATATCTAACTTTAATAGAAGAAGCAAATCTAGTTTCCTCCAGTAAAAACCCGCTCTCAAATGGCCTTCCACTACCAGTTTTCACTCGTAAAAACAACGTTACGCCGATAAAACTACGAAGGTTTGACGTCGAGTGGTCGGATTCGTGAAAAATTATGGTCATGGCACTAAAGCGCTATTTATTTCGGAATTCCTATTAGATTTTTAATCGAATTTCAATTGAAGTTAACGTTAACTGAGTTGGCAATTGCGGCGAATGAGAGGAGAGGTCAAAGATAAAAGGGATTTATATGAGAATTATGTGATGTAATAGGAGAGTATCAATTTTTTTTTTACATCCGAGTCCTGAATTGGGTTTTTATTTTCCTTTCTGAGACTTCTGACGCTAAAATCGGACTCTGACCTTTTCGACGTGGAAGGCGTGGGAGTGACAGTTGCAATAAACACACAACTGGGTTTCCACTTGAGGCCTTCGGTTGGGAGGGGCACGCCCCCCTCTCTTTCCAGGCTATTTAGTCTAATAATTTCATTCCGAGTCGACTCACCTCCTTCGAACCAGACAGCGGGGTCACGAGGCTTTTGTCTCAAATCCGTATTTTTCACGGTGCAGATCACACAGGGCTTTTGTGACAATTGGTGCTCTTATCGACCTGAAATGTTAGTTAAACAATTATTTTCTTCAGCATTTTAGGGTCTTAAGTTGGTAGTTAGCATACGTAATACTGTATCAATCTTTAACCTTGATATAAAAAATAATTACGTAACGATAATGATCATTCATTTGCCAACAGAACACGCCCTAAAAGGGTTGAATCATGTTTATGTCACGTGACGAATCTCTCTCCAATTTGACATGAAAAGGGGTTGGCTATTCCTTGGACTAGGAGCATAGAGACAATTGAGGAAAACAATGAGTGTGGAGTGTCCCAGACTCATTCCAATCGATTCAGCGTCTAAAATTTAGTGGAAAATGATACCCCACACGCCTAGGTACTAAACATCTCGGAAACCCACTCTCGAAATGAGTTGATAGGTACCCATCTTGACCCATAACCTCTTCCGGTGGGCGCCAATCGTCCCGGGACCCGTCTCATTGGATTCAGCGTCCAAAATTTAGTGGAAAATGATACCCCACACGCCTAGGTACTAAAAATCTCGGAAGTCCACTTTTCACATTAGTTGATAGGTACCCATCTTGACCCATAACCTCCTCTGGTGGGCGCCAATCGTCTCGGGACCTGTTTCATTGGATTCAGAGTCCAAAATTTAGTGGAAAATGATACCCCACATGCCTAGGTCGCCGAAAATCTCGAAAATCCATTTTCCAAAAAACACATTTCGCCATGCAAGGAATAATCAACCAAAATGTGACAAAAAATCTTGATTTAGCCGGGTGACTAACGATTTGTTTTTCTTGTTTGTTTCAGGAGCTCCAAGTTCGGCAAAGTCGGCCAATAAATTTCGGCTGCATTTCAACACAACAGAAATCCCAGAAGGCGAGCGAGTGACGGCAGCGGAACTGAAACTTTGGCTCGAGAACGGAGCGAGTCGAGTCGCCGTCCACGACATCATCAGACCAGGCGTCAAGGGAAAGGCCAAACCGCTGCTGAGGCTCCTGGACTCGAAGACAGTGTCCGAGCAAGGTCCTGTCAGCTTGGACGTGCTGCCGGCTGCTGAGCGGTGGGCGAGCCAAAAGGACACCAACCACGGGCTTATCGTCGAGGTGACGATGAGCGGGAAGAAGACGCGAACGAAGCGAACGCCGCACGACTTGAGTCGACACACGTTGTTCGTCTACCTGGACGACGGAAGGAACGCTGTGAGAAGCATGGAAGAAGTGCTGGCTCGGTCCAAGAGAGCACCTTTGGGGAAGAAGCATCGAAGGAAAGATGGCAGCTCCATGTGTCGACGGCATCCGCTCTACGTGGACTTCAAAGACGTCGGATGGGACGATTGGATCGTCGCACCACCTGGCTACGACGCCTACTACTGCCATGGCGAGTGTACCTTCCCTCTGGCGGACCACCTCAACTCGACGAACCACGCCATTGTCCAAACACTCGTCAACAGCGTCAATCCCAGCAAAGTGCCCAAAGCCTGCTGCGTACCCACACAACTCTCCTCAATCTCCATGTTGTACCTCGACGATAACAAAGTCGTCCTCAAAAACTACCAAGACATGGCGGTCGTTGGGTGCGGCTGCAGGTGAATCCTTCCTCCCGACGTCGCAACGGGCCACCTGCTGACGTCATCCTGCCGGCCTGACGTCACGTCTCACCGATCGTGGGTCAAGGTACCAGGTCGCCCACTCTTCCCTCCCACCCTCGTACCTCAAAATGTGATATTTGTACAGCGTTATTATTTTGTATATTTTTGTAAATTTTGTACATTATTTGTACATACAGCGTAAGTGTGTATCTTTCTTACATAATATTCTTTCTTTGAATATTTTTTAAAAATTAAATACCATGGGTTATACCCGCTCAGTCATAGTATTAATTTATTCCTTTAGCGGCAAACGGCATGACGCCAGTTTCTACGATATATTTATTTATACAACAATTCGACGATAGAAACAAGTAGCGTAAGTCACTTTAGTTGCCATGTGTAAACCACAGACTGTTGCCCCTGTAAAAGTCCTCGGGTTTACTCAAGTCGTTAAAAACGCCAAGTATTAGAGTCATAGCTTTAAGAGTGCCTCTCCTTGATGGACCCCAAAGTAAACTGTGCCTTCATGCAACTACAAAGTTTACTTTTTCACGTGATTTTAAATTGTGCCTACGTGTTTTAACAAAACATTCCATCGAATCAAATCAATTAATTTAAAAGAAAATGATTTTTTTTGGACAAATCGTGGTTATGACAACCTAGGAAAAAACTGATGAGGATTCACGTGATGGCAAATATCTGAAAATCGAATTAACCCGTTGTTTGGCCCCAGGCCTCCCTATAAGATCTAAATACGCCAAGGAACAAATTCAAGCCAGTTCAAATTACCCGCCATTCAGGTCGATCGGGTTTAGGTCTATCTGCTCGATGACCCGACACTAGCGCTCGCTCGCTCTACAAACTAACGGGGTTAACCTGCCGTCCTGGGAAACCTTCCTTTCTGTTCTGGTTTTGCTTACCCGTTTTAAAAATGGCTTGAATGGTGTAACGAGTGATCCAATTCGCCATCTGAATCCTCATTGAACGTCTTCCGTTCATTTTTCTAGGTGGCAATCGCGATTTTTTTTGTACATTATGATAAATAGGGTTTTATTACGATTTTCTAGTTGATCACCATTGTATTTATGACGAAATATTTGTAATCTAGTTATTTTGTATAAAGTGAAGCTTTTTAAAAAAAACTGTAAATGTTATTAGTTTCTCGACTAATTCTATCTAAAGTGGCTTAATAACATTCCCAACAGAGTGCCTTTAAAGCAAAACGAATTTTATGTATTCCCGCGGTACTTACTACTTAACAGGAAAATTCTTTCAAATTTATTATTGTTCGACTGATTCGTGGCGTTTCTTTGACTATTGTGAACCGCTCGGGAAAGTTTGGAAATAATTGAAAAACGTTCTCATGAAAATCATACCGGTCACTGTTGAATGTTAATAAACATATATGTTTAATTTTTAAACTTTTCTTTCTATCCTGATGACCCCGAACTGTATTGACAGAGGATATTGACTTAAGAGTCCAACTCCAAAGTGTCCAGATCAAAATAAGCAAATTTTCGTCCGCCGTCCATGTCGATTTTGGTAGTCGACAATTCTCTAAAAATCTCCAAATTTTGGCCGTTTCTGGCTCTAGTTGGTCCTTAAACATTTTCAGCTGGATTGGACCGTATTTGGAGAGGGGAGGGGTATTTTAATAAATGGATTTTTGCAATTTTTGGTGATCTAGGCGAATATTTCCGACTACATTTTGGACGCTAAATCCAATAAGACGGGTCCTGGAACAGTTGGCTCCCACCGGAATAGGTTATGGGCCAAATTGGGTTTCATTTATAATTAATTGCCGTTCATGACACTAGACACACACACACACGGAGATCCCCACTAATATAACAACCTCGTTTCGATTAATCGATTGACTAGAGCGATTGAATGGCGAGTTAACCGGCTGAATGAAGAATAAACTAGTATGTACCTACTTTGGTTCAATATTAGTTGGTATTGAATAAGAATGAAGATTATTTTCCACCCTGAAAGTATAGTCGCTTCACTTAAAAACAATCTAAATTAAATTCTAGGCATATCTTGAGATTAAGGTATGCACCTTTAACAATCGATATATCACTAGTTTCGATGCGAATGCCATTCGTTGCAATTGTAAGACGCATTAAAAAGGAAATTATTATATTATTTTATCTCTGGTAGATTATGAAAATCGAATAATGTTCACGAATTGAATAAAAAACAAATCGTTTCACGAGATACCTGTGGGCGAAACACAGAGAAGGAATACACTCGGCAAGTGAATTGTTGATGGTGATGAGTTTGTTTTTTATTGTTTCACTGTCTTATAGTGTGCCCTCGAAGGCAGTACACCGTTATCGGTCAACTTCTCTGGTGGAAAATGTTTGATTTAACGCCCTTAAGTTGCCGTACCAGTAAAGCTATCGTCCGATAGCCATTATTGAAAGTGGCCATCAAATGTAGTTACACGCTGATTCGATGTATCGATTTTTGATGGTGCTTACCCTGATTTTAAGAAATTCTTTCAACTAATTCTTAATAAACTCTCTTATGAAACTCAAACTATAATCGTCTAAAAACGTCTACAATTCCAATCTTGTTCGATTAATCGAATTGACTTGAGTGATCAATTTGGCGAGGACGCCGTCGGATATAATAATTAGTTAATCTGAGAGGTTTTAACGGTTCATGAAATTATTCTTCAATTCAATTTTCTTCAATGCTTGTTTGATTGTTGAGGAGCAACAATAAAAACCTGCTTGCTATTGAAAGTGGCCATCAAATGTAGTCACACGCCGATTCGATGTATCGATTGTTGAGGGTGCGTACCCTGATTTTAAGAAAAAATTTTAACTAATTTTTAATAAACTCTCTTATGAGTCTCAAACTATAATCGTCTAAAAACGTCTATAAATCCAATTTTGTTCGATTAATCAAGTTGACTTGAGTGATCAAATTGGCGAGGACGCCGTCAGATAGAATAATTAGTTATTCTGAGAGGTTATTCCAGGTTATTCCATGAAATTATTTTTCAATTCAATGCTTGTTTGAATGTTGGGGAGGAACAATAAAAACCTGCTTGTCTTTATTCTATCATCAGTAATAATTGATGAGTATACAAATCAGTTGGTATCATATCACTGTTTCGTTTAGTTTTGTGCGTGTGTCTGAAGAGATTCAAAATGGCGGTAACCACTCTTGAGATTACGTCACGTCGCTATCCCCCTATAAACTACAATACATCAAGTATAACAAACGTTCTCTGTGCAGTCTGATGATCACCCTACAACCCTCGTATATCTTGGGGGTCCGTATTATGCATTGAGTTATCAATGCGAGTCGCATAAAAACTACGTTCCCCTTGAAGTACATGATAATTTCAGTCGTTGCCAGCGTTTATTGCTGAATCCGAATGAGCGAGGGAAAACTCGGAAGAAATATCACCGGCCGTGGTAGGGGGGTAAGCAATTTACGACTTTACGACTCGTATTTTCATTTTGCGATCATCGTCATTACGCCCGTGGAGCAGCGCGTGTGGCATCTTCGATTTCCGCAGCTGAAATTTCAATAACGACTTGGAAGAGTGGCAGGGCGAGTGGGGGCACTTGGAGCTTCAAAGCCCATTGTCAGTCGTAATATCATCCGAAGGTTCTTCACCATCTCAAATGAACAGGCGCACAAAAGGTTTTTACGACTCGGGCTGCAAAGCTCGCTATGCAACTGAGGTCGAGGGTGAGCGAAGACGTAAATTTCCTACCAATGGCGAATAAAGAGGAACAACCCTATTACATCTGCAATCATCAGCGTTTCACTTCTTTGTCAATCTCAAAACTGTAATAAATTGGCAAATTTTTGTGGAAGAGAACACTGAAGTTGGATTTTCGAGGAACTGAGCACCAGAAGTATTTTCCATCCCCTTTTTGTACAGATCTTGGATCAATTTTTATATTTTGGGGGGATGTTTGGGGCAAACGAACATCAAGGACTAGCGTCTGATTAGTAACGTTCTCTATTCCTTTTGGACGAATATAAAATAACCGATTGCACAGGTCCTGGATCATTTGCCGCTTATTGAGGAATAGTAGAGGTTTGGATGGAATGGATGGGTTTGTGGAGGAAAGATTAGTTTTTTGGAGACATAATCCTGTTCAGTGGTGTTCTCCATTCCTTTTGGATGGAGAATCGATTGGCACAGATCCTGGATCGATTATTGCGTACTAGGTGAGTGAGTGTTTTAGTCAAATGGGATACTTTGAGAAAGGATATTGAAGGACTAGCAAAAATAAAGAATCATTTTCTTGTCCCTTTTAAACATCCAATCGATTGCCACAGGTCCTGGATCATTTGTTGCAAGAATAGTTAGGTTACTTGTGTCTGATAGAGTGGCATTCTCCATTCCTTTTGGACGAATATCAAATAACCGTGCGCACAGATCCTGTATCGATTACCATACACCAATATTGAGTGAGTGTTAGGGTCAAATGTAATACTTTGAGTACGGTTTTTCTAGACTAGCGTGTAATAGAGAATCATTGTCCTGTCACATTTAGACGCATAATCGATTGGCATAGGTCCTGGATCATTTGTTGCAGAATAGTTAGGTTACTTGTGTGACTGATAGAGTGGCAATCTCCATTTCTTTTGGACGAATATCAAATAGCCGATTGCACAGGTCCTGGATCATTTGCCGCTTATTGAGGAATTATAGTAGAGATTTGGATGGAAATTTTGGTTGTGGAGGGAAGAATGGTTTTTATAGACATAATCCTGTTCAGTGGTGTTCTCCATTTCTTTCGGATGGAGAATCGATTGGCACAGATCCTGGATCGATTATTGCGTAATAGGTGAGTGAGTTCTTGGGTCAAATAGGATACTTTGAGAATGGATATTGAGGAACTAGCAAAAATAGAGAATCATTTTCTTGCCCCAATAGACATCCAATCGATTGGCACAGGTCCTGGATCATTTGCCGCTCATTGAGGAATAGTAGAGGTTTGGATGGGAATTTTTTTTGTGGAGGAAAGAATGGTTTTTGTAGACGTAATCCTGTTCAGTGGTGTTCTCCATTTCTTTCGGATGGAGAATCGATTGGCACAGATCCTGGATCGATTATTGCGTAATAGGTGAGTGAGTTCTTGGGTCAAATAGGATACTTTGAGAAGGATATTGAGGAACTAGCAAAAATAGAGAATCATTTTCCTTGCCCCAATAGACACCCAATCGATTGGCACGGTCCTGGATCATTTGCCGCTCATTGAGGAATAGTAGAGGTTTGGATGGGAATTTTTTTTGTGGAGGAAAGAATGGTTTTTGTAGACGTAATCCTGTTCAGTGGTGTTCTCCATTACTTTTGGATGAATAATCGATTGGCACAGGTCCTAGATCGACTATTAAACAATAAGTGAGTGAGTGTTTGGGTCAAATAGGTTACTTTGAGAAAGGATAATGA
Source organism: Cyrtorhinus lividipennis (assembly GCA_019603395.1). NCBI lineage: Eukaryota > Metazoa > Arthropoda > Insecta > Hemiptera > Miridae > Cyrtorhinus > Cyrtorhinus lividipennis. Next base: position 24,953,099 of record CM034004.1, read on the forward strand.
AGAACTAGCTAGTCGTTAAGTTGAGATTAGGTTAGACGTTGCTAAGTCGTCCAATCGATTGGCACTGGTCCTGGATCATTTGCCGCGTATTGGTGAATATTAGGGGTTTGGATGGGCACATCAAGCATGGTTTTGTAGACCCGTTTGTGAAGAGTGGCATTCTCCATTCCTTTCAGGCTAATAATCGATTGGCACAGGTCTTGTATCGATAATCGTATGCTCAGTGAGTGTTTGACTGTTTGAGTCAAATGGGATACTTTGAGAATGGATTTTCAAGGACTAGCTCGTAATAGAGAATCATTTTCTTGTCTCTTTTAGATGTCCAATCGATTGGCACAGGTCCTGGATCATTTGTCGCAAGAATAGTTAGGTTAGGGGTTAGGATGGGCACATCAAGCATGGTTTTTGTAGACCTATATGTCTAATACACACATACTGAATAATCAACTAATGTTTTCATGCAATAAGTCAATGTCCCCGATTAGGGGTAAATTTTTTTCTGGACGTTTCAATGTATCTAGATCAAAATGAGCACATTTCCGTCCGCCATCTACGCCGACTTAGGTAGTAGAATATTTCTAATATCTGAAATTTGGGTCAGGGGTCCGTTTCCGGCTCTAGTTGTCCCTCAAAATGTTTCAGCCCGATTGGACCAAATTTGGGCTTGGTAGGGGTCAAAATGTGTATTTCGAAAAATGTATATTTGACCCGCCACACCCACTGTTTCCCTCATTTTCCCCATGTTGAAGAAATGAGTCTCCACGCGCCTGATCCGATGTTTGGCAAATAATCGATAGGCACAGGTGCTGGATCAATTGCTGCACATTTGGTAATACATAGGGAGTTCTCAGGTTAACTGATGGCCACATCAAGCATGGTTTTGGAAGACAATCCAATAGATTTGGAGTAGATTGGTTTGTGGTGAGTTTGGGTCTGAGTGGATACTTTGAAGATGAATTTTTGATGACCTGTCGTATGGGAAAGTATTTTTCATTTGATTTTGGACGCCTAATTGATTCGCGTGGGTCCAAAACCGACTGCCGCACATTCAAAGGTGATCGTCAACTCTTTGGTGACCAGGAGCGGCAAGATAACGGCTTTGTGTGGCAGGAAGAATTTTCACAGCTCCACTTCAGAAGTCGTTGATTTGCATGACCTGCTTGTCTGCGGCCACTTACAAGTGAAGAAACGAGTGTCTTCAGCGCATGTAACGTATTTCGAAAAAGCACCTGAGCGTCGCATTTCATGAATTACCTTTTAGCCGAGAGAACCCCAATTGTCGGTCTTATCAGGTTCTCCATTCACGAGGGTATTTTCCCTTCGGTGTGACAAGTTTTCGTGAATGGGAACTCGAAAGATATGACGCCGCTCATTTAGCCGAGTAGTTACTTTTGTCGATGGAGGAGGCAAAGTGTTTTCGAGGGACAGGGTGTGGCGCTTGGGTCTTGGAATGCGAAGAAAACTGTTAGCGGCTACCCTTCAACCATGGGTGCTCTTCTGCCCTAATAGATTTGACGCATTCCTCGCCGTTACCATAGATACCCCTCGGGGTGGCCCGGCCACGTCACGTGTGACTTGCACACACTTCAAAAACCTCCGAGGAAAAGAAATACCTACCTCAGTTTCTTTTAGTTCTTTCTCGAACTGATAAGCGCTAATTGGGTAGGTGGGAAAGAGCGGACCACAAAAGCAGCTGGTTTGAGTGCCCTTATCGTCTCCTCCTCCTTCAGGGAGGAACGATAAAAGCTACCACACCCAAAACATCTCCGAGGTATTTCTCTAAGGTCCCTTCTCCTTCAGAGCCATCCACTTTATTTTGGACGGCAACTCTTTGTAACTGCAGGCCCCTTCGACAAAAGATAGTGCGCTGGATCTATTACCGACCATTGAAGGTCTTCTCATCTCTCACCAGCCCATTTCTTCCAGCGACCTGTCTGTCTGAATGTTTGTACGAGTAATGTCTTGTCCGCCGATGATTCAACCGCATACCTCCCTGGCCACTCATGAGTTTCATCTTCTTCGCGCCCTGAGTCATCTAACTACCTCAACCTAGTTTTACCGTTAAACGCGGCCTTCCAAATCATCCTTACGAATAATCTGATCCGCGATCACGAGTAAATATGAAAAGCAACTACCTTCGGTGGTCAAAAGGCATCAAAAGAAACACTGCAAATTATTCCACGATGTCATGTCAAAAAATTTTTTGGAAAAAGCTAGGTTTTGGAAGGTCGTAGGGAAATATGGCTTTAAAACGCTGCAAATTTTTACACATGGGTTTTATTCCTCAGACCAGGCGCATGGGGGACTCATTTCATCAACATGGGGAAAATGGGGGAGACAGAGGGAGTGGTGGGTCCTGGACCCATTCTAATCAATTCAGGGTCCAAAATTTAGATGAAAATGATACCCTACGTTTGGGTACCAGAAATCTCGGAAATTCACTCTCGAAATGGGTGATAGATATCCATTTTGACCCATGACCTCATCCAGAGAGCGCCAATCGTTTCCGGACCCATTTCATCGGATTCAGCGTCCACAATTTAGTGGAAAATGACACCCCACACGCCTAGATTGCCCAAAATCCATTTTTCGAAACACACATTTTGGCCCATACCCCGCCCAAATTTGGTCCGATCAGGCTGAAAAGTTTTGAGGACCAACTAAAGCTGAAAATGGGTCCCTTACCGAAATTTCAGATTTTTAGAAATTTTTCTACCACCAAAATCGGCGTGGACGGCGGACGGACATTTGCTAATTTTGAGTTTCTTGAGTTGATTTTAGTTCGTGGGGGGGGGGGGGGGGGGGAACAACGGATTTTTGGCGATATAGGCGTGTGGGGTATCATTTTCGACTAAATTGTTGGACGCTGAATCCAATGAGACGGGATCCTGGAACGATTGGTGCCCACCAGAAGAGGTAATGGGTCAAAATGGGTGCCTATCTACCCATTTCATAACTGGGTTTTTGAGATTTCTGGTTCCTAGTCGTGTGAGGTATCATTTTCATCTAAATTTTGGACCTTGAATCGATTGGAACGAGTCAGGGACACTCCATACTCACTGTTTCCCCCCTTTTCTCCGTTTTGGAATAGTTTCTGAATTTAGCAGCGTTTTCATTACGTCCTCACATGGCCATTATTACGATGTCAGAAATCTATGCCGTGATATTTATTCAGGTGATTTGATAGAATGCTGTTTTATCATGTTATCATAGGCTCCAGTGTGAGTTTTGGGGGATTATATGGATCGCAATACCCCACTTGACGGCCAAATTTGCCTTGAAACTATTGGTTGGTAGATGATTAAGTTAATAATTTCTTGCATTTTTGCTGGGCATCGTGAGGTCACGAAGGCAGGTTTATCAAAATGGTTTTTCTATTCAAAATCGGATTTTCAGATCTGCAACGTGGCAGACGAGGAGTTTTGAAAAGTCGGTGGCTTCGTGATGATATCGGAGGAGCAGAAAAGTAAAGACATGTAAATGAATCGCGGTGGAATAAGCGCGGGGAGACCAGCCGGAGCTATGGGATCAAGTTTTCAGGAATTCGTATTAGTGGTGTGGCAGACCTGGCCTTCATACAAGAAGAAGGGGGGGGGGGGGGCTACAGGGGACCTCGCGACTGCTGGAGCTGGAACTCCCACCAGCCAGCCGGGTACCAGGGCTTCCACGAGGGTTATAAAACTTAAGTGTAGCCGTCGTAAGGTAAAGCTCTTCGAGAGAAAGAACTGGGCGAAAAATTCTCTTTTTTGGTGAACCTTGGAGGAGGGGTGGTGGTGGGGTACAACCTCCCCTCTACCTCTCCTTTGCTAACCGAGTCGACTTTGAAAAATATTCATTTTACTCCCCCCCTTCACGCCAAAAAGCTTTACTCCGGTTCTTGGGCCGTCCACTTTTCGAAGGCAGAACCCCTTAGCAAGGTGACGGGCTGAAGCAGTGGTAGTGAAGGGGGGGGGGGGGGCTTCAAAGGCGACAGGCTGTCTGGAAAGTCCCGCTATAATGGGCTAACTACACACCTGATACGGATTTGCACGGATGTACTGGGTTCGGTTTCGTTCAAACGGTTCACAGGTCGAAGACAAGGCTGGACGACTGTGGGAAAAAGGGCGAAACATTTTATTGGAGATTTCGAGAGTCGTAAAATTGTCTTCAAAGCGCCGACTAAACCGAATTGCGAGATGTAAAACCTAGTTCGGACAAATCCTCGAATTTCACGTTTCGACACAAAATGATTTTGGGGATTTCAATGCCAACAACATTTCATTTTCTCCTATGGGGCAAAACTATACTGAAAAAGTGCCCAAAAAAATCTTTCTTTCCTTCAAATTTGCTTCCCACTGGTATCCACTTCGGAAATTGGATTGTGATCTTATCAATTCAGCAAACAAAACTTGTTGGAAAATGATATCTCACGTGCCTGGATCCCCAAAAAACTTCGGCAAATCATTTTTCCCCCATACCCTGCCACTTTTTGCGAAAATCTGATCGAATCCCAATCGATTATGTGTCCAAGCATTAGCAAAAAATATAAAATAAATACAATAAATAAAACATTAATTGACAAAAATTGCCTGGTTTTCCACAAATACTGAACCACATTTTTGGAATACACATTTCTTACCCATACTCAGCTGTCTCCTGGTGAAGAGTGGACATTTTGGATTTGTAATCTACGTCATAAAATGTACTGTAAGTTAAGGGATGAATGTAACGTATGAAACGTAAGTTGGGGAGAATGAATGTATTGCTCAAGTAAGAATAATATACCAAAAACACAAAGGAGAATTGGGGAAAATTACATTAACAAATATTCCTAAATATACGTTTTTGAAGACTCAACTATTTTTCTTTTTAATTTTTATGAGATAGATTTTTTATGTGGTGTGATAATAGTTTAGGTGTGGGTATAAATCCCCCTTGTTATTTTTAACGGCTTAATTATTTACGTAATTGTCGATTGAATAGAGTTTGCATACTGGTGGTTTGCTGGATTCAGAAATACAATACTGTCCAAAGGCCATAGTTGGGAGGTAATGGTGACTTTGAATAATGATAACTGTTCAGATTACTTCCCTGTTTCAATGGGTATGTATTCAAATTTAACATCAGCTGAATATAGGCAAAATTACATCAAAATTTGTTATTATTATTATTTCTGTAAAGGGAATCGAAGAGGCAATTACTTTTTCTGACTACAAATAATGTGAATTCAAGAAAAATGTTACTTTTAATCAGAAAAAGTAAATGCAATTACAATTACCGTTACAGAAATTGAAGTGGAGTAATCTGGTTTGACGTCTGTAATTCCATTACAAGTCTATAATCCCGAAACAAATGAAATATGCCTAATTTCAATATTATTTCAATTCGTTCCGTAGTGAAAACGTTGCAAATTCTTTCATAGGGGTTGGTTATTCCTCGGATCAGGCGCATGGAGACTCATTTTTTCAACATGGGTAAAATGGGGGAAACAGTAGGTGTGGTGGGTCCCGGACCCATTTAATTGGATTCGGCGTCCAAAATTTTGTGGGAAATGATACCCCCACACGCCTAGGTTGCAGAAATCTCAAAAACACATATTTAAAATGGGAAGATAGATACCCATTTTGACCCATAACTTCTTCAGGTAGGTGCCAATTGTTCTGGGACCCATTTCATTGAATTCAGCGTCCAAAATTTAGTGGAAAATGAAACCCCACACGCCTAGATCGCCAAAAATCTCGAAAATCCATTTTTCAAAATACACATTTTGACCCCTACCTCGCCCAAATTTGGTCCGATCGGGCTGAAATGTTTTGAGGACCAACTAGAGCCGGGCACGGACCCCTGACCCCTGAATTTCAGATTTTTAGAAAATTTTCTACTACCAAAAACGGCGCGGACGGGGGACGGCGTGCGTGGACGGACATTGACCTTTTTTGATCTAGACACCATGAAACGTCCAGAAAAATTTTTTGAGTCAAATCGGAGATGATAAACCAACCAAAATTTGTAGCGTGGACGGACAGAACGTTATGTTTATTCAGCCAACATCTGTTTCAACCAATTACTGAAGGAGAATGTACGGAAAATCCCATCGTGAACGTTACGATGATGCTGCTTAACTTTCGAATTTTGTCGAACGCCGGAAGTCAAATTAGGTCCTTATTAGCTGACTCGGACAACCGTTCGGTCGTCCGCAGGTATTTTAAGAGTACGAAAGCACACACATGCAGGTTATAACACTTGTGACCTCGTTACTTTCACAGTTGAGGACGTGACGGCTCAGGGCAGGTACGAGATAAGACGCGGGGCGGTTGGGCCAGACAGCGTGGAACCGAAATACGTGGGATTGTCTGGGGTCGTGTTCCTTAGGTGATCCCCATTATCCTCAACACGTCTACGGTTTGGTTTAATTGTCGTCGGTGAGCCACATCATAGCGGGACATGCCAGACAGCCTGTCGCCTCCAAGGCATTCCAAGGGTTTTACAACTTACACGTGGCTACAACCCGAGTTCGTTCGAAAATCCTGAGAAACGCCATTTCTCTCAATATTCTACAACACTAGACTCGACACCGAACAAAACCATCCGCATTACAGAATGAAGATAAACTGTATTTAAACATGTCGATGACGCAACCAGAGACATCTAAAAGAGAACAGCCGCAAAACGACGGAAACGAGGAACGAAAAGACATGCCTAAAGAAGAGCAAAGCTACAATCCTTGAAACGTTTTTAAAAATGTCAATTCCCTCTTAAATATTGAATCTCTCTATTTAAATTGATTTTGAAAACGTCCTTGAAACAAAGCTGCCGCCATCTCTCAAGCTGGCTAACAGGTAATGTTTGCATAGAGAAGGAATAGAAGATATTTGCCAGAAGTAGATATTTAAAATCTAGGTAATTAGGACTTATATTTTGATGAGAAGTGTTAAAAAACAATGAAAACAGATTCCCTTCGTAGAACAAGACCCATAGAGAAGACATGATGTGGCAGGAAGGTAGGTTACATGGTTTTGGTTGGTTATTCCTTGAACCTTTATTTATATAAATTTTATTCCTTGAACCTGATGGTATAATATTTTGATTGGTGAATGAGAACAATGAAAACAGATTCCCTTCGTAGAACAAGACCCATAGAGAAGACATGATGGGGCAGGAAGGTAGGTTACATGGTTTTGGTTGGTTATTCCTTGAACCTGATGGTATAATATTTTGATTGGTGAATGAGAACAATGAAAACAGATTCCCTTCGTAGAACAAGACCAATTAATAGAGAAGATATGATGGGGCAGGAAGGTAGGTTACATGGTTTTGGTTGGTTATTCCTTGATCCCTAAACCTAATGGTTATTCCTATGTTTTCATGAAGAAAGTCAATAACTCCGATTTGCCCCAAATTTTGACAGTATATATGATTCATGTTGTCTAGATCAAAAAAAGGCAAAATGTCCGCCCGCCGTACACCGTCCACGCTGTTGCCGGTAGTGGAAATTTTGGCATTATTTTCCACTAAATTTTGGACGCTGAATGTACCGGATGTGGGTCTGGGTCAAAATAGGTACCTACTTACCATTGTGTTTGGCTACCTATCGTGTAAGGTATCATTTTTCACTACATTGGACGCCGAATCGATTAGAATGTGTCCAGGACACTCTAAACCCACTGTTGTCTCCATTATTTTGCTCAAAGGATTAATCAACCATTGTGGAAGAATCTGCAGCGTTTCACTATTACGTGTGAGTTATTTATTTATAATATCCATGTTGAGCTAGAATTTTCTGAGAATTTTCATTTACAGCAGGAAATTATAGTCAACACTGCATCCAAGAAACACTGCCGAGCCATGTGGACTGCCGCAAGAGAAGGCTTATCTCAACAGAAACCACTGCTTGAGTTTGGCGGATTGTTTTGTCAGTACATTCTGCCTAATCTACCCATTGAAATGCTAAGGTAACTAGCATTAGATCACTGTGCACGGAACAAACTATTGGTAAGGTAAACCTTATAGTACTTAAATCGTGCCTCATTTCTTGCTGGCTATAAATCATCATGATAGCTGAACAGGCTGTAAGGGGTAATATTATAATTGGTAAATATACTTTATTTATGTTAATTTCAGGAAATTTTCAATGAAGTTTTAAACGTGAAATTGATATCGGTCACGAAAATACGGCCTCTAATCCATGCACATATTCTATCTAAGGTTGATTATTCAAAGGTAAGTCGTGGCCATGCGAAGAACTGTGTCAAACCTTACTGACCCAAGTTCGTTGGCAGTCAGTACCCAGGAAGATTTGAAAATAAACAAAAAATCTGCAAATTCTTACACACGGGTTGGTTATTCCTCGAATGGGGGAAACAGTGGGTGTGGCGGGTCTCAGACCCATTCCAATCGATTCAGCGTCCAAAATTTAGTGGAAAATGATACCCCACACGCCTAGGTAGCAGAAATCCCGAAAACACATAGGTATTCAAGATGGGTGTATCTATGGGGCACTACGACACTAATTTACTAATATAATATTGAGAAAACGTAGGTAATTTAGAAGGCTATAATAATTGTATTAAATTGAATTGAATGGTACGAATAAAAAGCTCGGACAGTAAAAAAAATTGTAGGCAACTGCTCAAAATTGGTTGCTAAGTTTAACAGCTGGTTATAAACAACAGGATATGACGATGTGTTTTGTTTGTCTATTCGGCTGAAGTCACCCACATGGGTAATAAATACCCAATTTGACCCATTACTTCTTCCAGTGGGTGCCAATTGTTCTGGGACCCATTTTATTGGATTCAGCGTCCAAAATTTAGTGGAAAATGACACCCCACTCGCCTAAATCACCCAAAATCTCGAAAATCCATTTTTCAAAAAACACATTTTGACCCCTACCCCCTCCAAATTTGGTCCGATCGGGCTGAAAAGTTTCGAGGACCCATCTCGGCTGGGAACAGACCCCTGACCCAAATTTCAGATTTTTAGAACATTTTCTACTACCAAAAACGGCGTGGACAATGGACGGCGTACGGCGGACGGCGTACGGCGGACGGCGTACGGCGTACGGCGGACGGCGGACGGACATTGACCTTTTTTGATCAGGACATCATGAAACGTCCAGAAAAAAATTTTGAGCCGAATCGGAGAGGTTGACCATTATCATGAAAACATAGGTTGATTATTCAAGGAATAACCAACCAAAACGCGGACAAGGAAAAAATTGGAATGCCAAGGAGCACACGCCCAAGGAAAGCAAACCCATTAATTAGTAATTATTTAATCGCTTCCCGATCACATGGTACTATGCGATCCCAGTTTTTTCCTTGTTCGGTTGATTCAAAGTGAACTATGATTTTTTGATAACAGGTGGAGTAAATTGTAGGTAGTGATCAATTAAAGAAACACTCGGCTATTATGTACATTTATTTTTATTAAATTGTTTCATTACTAACGTCACATTGTCACGATATAATAATACCGATACAATTGCAATTCTTATAAATAGAATAAGGTGATTGAAACATGATCTACATCTTGCGGTTTTTTACTGGGTTTAGTCTACCGACCTAGTGTTGCATATTTGAATAAGAAAGAAGCTTGTAAGAATGAAAGGTTGAATTAAATTAATTTCCTTCATCGGCGCGGCCTCTAGCGGTGATTCAAGAAACCAGTGATATGACCAAGGAAAGCCTCTAGAGTCCATTACAGCCGCGTAGCCAGGACAATTTTCTAAAAATCTGATATTTTGGTTCCTCTTTTCGGCTCTGGTGGGCGCTCGAACATTTTCAGCCTGATTGGACCTAATTTTGGAGAAATATGGGTAATTTTGGTTCTTTGTAAAATTTTTTTTGCAAATAATTTTTGGCGATCTAGGCGTGTGGGGTATCATTTTCTACTAAATTTTGGACGCTGAATCCATTAAGATGAGTCCCAGACCGATTGGTGCCCTCTGAAGGCGAGTATGGGTAAAAACGGGCACCTACCTACTTAATTCGAATGTGGGTTTTTGAGATTTTGGGGTACCTAGGCGTCTGAGGTATCATTTTCCACTAAATATTGGACGCTGAATCAATTTGAATGAAACTTACGTCTTTTCGACTAGCAAGTAACTCATTCTTTTTACTCTCGTCATGTATGATCGATTATCTGCTTTATTATCATTTTCTCTAATTTATGAAGAGTACCATCATCTTGCAATATCATCATTCCTTAAGCACTTCTCATTGTAGATCTGTAATCGTCCGTACGCCATGCTACGTCACTGGCGCATAAACTGTTTATCATATGTGTGACACGGCGCCAGTTCTTTCTGATTGTTCAAGAAGCGCTTGCAAGTTGTTTTCGAACAACTCACACCTGACTGGCATATCCAGTGAGTAGAAGGGATTTTTCAAAGCGTAGTCCGCATAGAGCTCGTATATTTTCTTCAAGAGGACGTCAAGGCCCAATTGTCCTGGTTCAGCCACGATCATAAATTTGACTCCTGCAAAAAGATTTAATTATATTTTTTGTTCTTAAATTCCAAAATGTAAGTGAATTTATGTAGAAAGACTCGGCTAAACTGGAGTATAGGTGGCCCCCTCGTTGTCTGACCCATACTATCGAATTGGGTCACATATCGATACATGTCTGCCTATCAGGCGACCTACGTATTCCTGTTGTTTACCACATTTACAGTTATTTCATATTTTCATTTATTTATTTGGCTGATCTATACATCAGTACCCAAAAATCTAAATCTCGAACTAGGATGATTCGAGATTGTTGTGCTTGCTTCCTTCACTTTGTTTCTTCTCCGTCCCGTTTTTCTTTATTTATTTTTTTATTTCGCTTCTTTATTTTTGATGATAGAGTTAACATAATAACTAGAAAACGCGGATAACTAGAAAATGGCGGAAATCTCTTAAAAATTGTGGGAATGTCTTATCAAGGAGGCATTGCTATAGAGCGATATATCGATTATAACGCTATATCGACTTTTTGGGGAGCATGCACTGAGGTATATATTTACCATTTATTTAAATTACCGCCATTTGAATGCCATGTTACGGTCGGGGTACTATCGAATTGGGTCACATATCCATATCTGTCTATCAGGCGACCATCGTATTTCCGTTGTTTTTTTTCACAATTTACAGTTATTTCATATTTTTATTTAGGCTGATGTATACATCAGTGCACGCGCCCCAAAAATCTATATCCCAAACTAGGATGATTAAGGTTAGGTTTAGGATGTTGTGCTTGCTCCCTTCAGTTTGTTTCTTCTCCGGTCTGTTCATTTTTTAAAATTATTATTATTTCTATTTCGCTTTTTTATTTTTGATGATAGAGTTCATGGAACGACGCGTATAACTGGAAAATTGCAGGAATCTCTTAAAAATTGTGGGAATGTCTTATCAAGGAGGCATAGCTATAGAGCGATATATCGATTGTAACGCTATATCGACTTTTTGGGGTGCGTGCTCTGATGTATATATTTCATTTATTTATTTAAATTGCCGCCTGAATGCCATGTTACGGTTGGGGAAGGGTAGGTAGGTCGGGTAGTATCGATTGTAGACCGTTTTCGATAGTATGGTTCTAATAAGGCGGAGGCCACCTATACTGAAATTTCACTGAATATTCTTGTGAAGGTGAACCTGTTAGAGTTTGGAAACACTGGAGTTTGAATGTGTCGGCTTCAAGCACTTCAATGCCTGAACTTTTTGTTTCAGGGCTCAATTGGCTGGCTAAAGCGAACAACGGGTAGAACATGCTGGCTAGGAAAATTTTCTCGTTGGTAGTAACACGAGGACGAGCGAATTTCAAAGTGAGCGGATAATTATCGGGGTTGTCGATAACTTGAAAGACGTCACGTCCGTCGTCCATTTGAGATCCAGTGACGGGAATTCCGTTCAGAGCGGTGAGCACATGACCAACTGCAGAAAGAATAGTTTTCTATAATAAATTGATATTCTTAACACGTCATCAATCTACCAAAACGGAAATTAGCGACTTACTAGCGACACCCTCGCGGTGACCGAAGTTGACGACGACTTTCTTATTTTCAGTGATCAATTTCAGGTCAATTGGATGCCTTTGAAAGACACATTCTGATTCCACTTTGGGAACGTTGTGATCATGGTTGAATATCAAGCCGCCGGACTTCGATACAATGTACACGCCGTAAATGACCATTTTAAAAAGGAAATGTCACCACGTTGTTGAGAAGAAAATGTGAAGAATATCTACGATTAGCGAAGCCGTAAGTTGTAGTAGATAGAATTATGAACAAACATTTTCCACAATAAATGTCAACAATGCTATCTTATTGGCTCTTATCAACTTCTTCTTTTCGTTATTCGTACTCATTGAATGTCTCCAATCTTTCAGAAACAAACCAAGACAATAAATTGGTCGGAACAACAACACATGTGGGTTGTGATCTTGTGATAAGTTGCTGATAACAATTTGTGTTTTAGCTTTTAGCTTCAATTTCAACTTTTTGGAGTTTGCTTACATTTTTATCATAATTGTAGTTATCTAGTGTATTTATTTAATATAATATCGTTTAGATTTCGTTCTATAGACCAAATTCCATCGAAAATGCTGAAGAACTTGGCGAAATCCGGCCCCAAATGCCTCTCGAGTGTGATGAATGTTGTATCCACTAAATCTGCCAGGTAAGTTGTATTTCTTGTATGCAACTTATCTTTCTTGTTTGGTTACTTCCTCACGAGTTCCACAGAGTACCCATAGAGAGGGGATCTCTCCGATTCGACCCAAAAAGTTTTTCTGGACGTTTCAAGGTGTCTAGATCAAAATGAGCAAATTCCCGTCCGCCGTCCACGCCGACTTTGGTAGTGAAAAAAATTCGGCTAAAGCCAAGTATAGGACCGTTGTCGCGTTATCAACTGATAGCAATGATATCGCGCAAACGGTCGATAATCAATAATCGAAAGTTTTGTTGTTGTTGCTTCCTTTTTGTCTCTTCCGGCTATCTTCAGTCACTTCACTTCAGTCGGTGTACATTTTCCCTCTATCCTTCCTTGTGCGTGTCCACTGTTATTTATTTTAGTTCATTTATTTAGTTTAATTTAGTTTAGTTTAGCCTTTTTGTCTCCTCCGGCTAACTTCAGTCACTTCACTTCAGTCGGTGTACATTTTCCCTCCATCCTTCCTTGTGCGTGTCCACTGTTATTTATTTTAGTTTATTTATTTAGTTTAGTTTAATTTAGTTTAGTTTAGTTTATTTTTTTTAGTTTATTTATTTAGTGTTTATTTATTTTAGTTAGTTTTAATTTATTTCAATTTAGCATTTTCCCTCCTTTTTTATAAAGACAAATATGGCCGACAGGGATAAATATTTAGTGTATAATATATCGATAGTGCATATCGACTGAGCGTTCTATCGATATCAGCTGATAACGCGACAATGGTCCATATTCTTGGCTTTTACCAAAATTCTAAAAATCTGAAATTTTGGTCAGGGACCCGTTTTTGGCTCTTGTTGGTCCTCGAAACTTTTCAACCCGATCGGACCAAATTTGGGTGGGTTTGGGGTCAAAATGGGTAACTAGATTAGATTAGTTACACGGGGGTAAAGGGGGCGTCCACTGCAGTGCCCCCCCCCCCCTCCAACCCCTGGAGCTCATCTTGGCCGAAGCTCCGTGTTCCCGACTAGGTCCAGCAGAGCTCCGACCAGGTTCTCCTGGTTGAGGAAGTCCCCTTGGTCCAAAGTCCCGAAGGTTCTGAAACGCCTGTGTTCCAGGGCAGGACAATTGAAGACGATGTGAGGCGCTGTCTCCTCGTCTTCGCCACAGAATCTGCAGTCAGGGGTAGCATTGCGCACCCGAATCCTGCAGACATGCCTCCTGAAATCCCCGTGTCTTGTAAATAAGCCAACGGTGAGTCTCAGGGAAGCTCTGTTAAGGTTGAGGCATCTCGTGGCCCTTCTTTTGTCAGGACCAGTCATCATGATATGACCGTGTTCTTGCCGCGGCGTCCGCTCCCAGCGCCTCTGGTGCTGGGAGCGAACCCAGTTTGCCACCCACCCTGATAGTAGGGTGCGGGAGACAGGAGCTTTACGACTGACACCCGGACCCCGGGAGACTCCTAGGCATGGTTCAGGTCTCGTAAAAGCAGTCCCCGACCCACGCCTAGCCATCAGCTCGGCCATTACCCTCAACCCCTGAGTGGCCCGGGACCCATGTGAGGACAACCTTGTTTGTTCCACTCAGTAGCTGGAGGGCTTCCCAGCACTCAAGCACCAGCCTTGAGTCAGAGCTCGATCCCAATAAGGCCTTGAGTGCTGCTTGGCTGTCAGAGAAGATGTGGATCCGCCAACCTCGGTAGGCCCTCCTCATGTTCTCCTCAGCACATTTCTCTATTGCGAGCAGCTCAGCCTGGTATAATGTGACCCAGCTACCAAGGGAGAGCGAGAGCTCCCATTCTGGCGCCGGGCCGTACACCCCCAGGCCGGATCCGTTCCCCATCTTGGACCCATCCGTGTACCATACCAGATCCCCTGGCAGCACCCCCGGGGGCCCCTGGGTCCAAGCTCCTCTCCCTGGGAAGACAACATTGAATCTCCTTCCGGTTAGAGGTTTCCTCTTAATAAAGTCAGAGGGCATGTGCACTAAAGGGCACTCCCTCACCCTGTCTAGAACCGTCGCGGTACCTATCTTTCCCATTTCGAATGTGTGTTTTTGAGATTTCTGGTACCTAGGCGTGTGGGGTTTCATTTTCCACTAAATTTTGGACCCCGAATGGATTGAAATGGGTTTGGGGTCCACCACACCCACTGTTTCCCCATTTTCCCCACATTAAAGAAATTAATCTCCATGCGCCTGGTCCGAGGAATAACCAACCCGTGAGTAAGAATTTTCCGCGTTTTTGATATGAATAATAAAACGGCTTGATCGGTTCTTAATTCCTTAATTCCTAACACTCCGTGAGGCTCACTAATCTTGTAACCACCATAGAACATGAATAAAACACGCGTTCTTGGAGCGCTCTGGTGGTAGTGCCCTGACTCAAAAATTGAAGGTGACCAGTTCATTTTGAAGGAAATTTTGTCTACTTTAATTTTGTATATAAAGAGAAATTCCGTAGGTTGCATATTTTTCAACTTATAAGCAATTTTGTTTGAAAAGTCCGAAATTTTTAGGGTTTTTTGCGATTTAAGTTGTGAAGCCACCATTTTGTTATTGTTGGCAAACTTCAGATTCAGATCAGCACACCAACTACTATTTGGCTGGGCTAAAATAGGAGAAAAGGAATAAAAAATTAAATAAAAAATTGAATTAGTGATATAATTAACCCTACTGTAACATTTCAATACCCTACTTTGACAAAGTTGTTACTTATATTGTAAGCCTGCTTAGATGAAGCTGTACATGAAATTCTTATGTACTCTTATGTTGCTGTACTTGAAATTCTTGTGTTTGATACTCATAGGTGTCTCTCCACTCTTCCCTCTTGACCAATCCAAACCTCCTACCTATCCCCTCCATAAACTTGTCTTGTTCAATCAACATCAGTGCTTTCATTTTGTATAACAAAATGTCTTTAAATTTCAGAGAGTTCTCTTCACTTCATGATCCTCCCTACCTTGCGCTGTTGGAACCAGAAATAGAACTATGTGAGCCGTTGAACATACAAATCACTGGCCCTGACTACGCTCTTGTCGAATCGCATCAACGAGTTGTAAGGCATATTTACGAATTTATTTTATTTCATTTTATTCACAGTTCATCATATTTCTCACACGTTTTTCATTTAAAAGGTCCATCGAATAGCCAAAATCATGGGAATTGACGTATCAGACGGTTGGGCGACGCCTGCGAAGAAGACGAAAATAATCAAGTACAAGCCGAGAAGTACTATCACCGATTCGGAGTATAATCTGACTCAGTACGAGAGGAATATACAGGTAATTAACTATTTAAAACCTGTAAGATGGACGAAAGATCAAGCCACATTTGTAGATGGAGCATAGATTCATCATGGAGTTGAGGATTTTAATTTTTCAACTCGACATTTATTTAACTATTTATTGGATTGTGTACCTGTAGAGGTCTATAGGGGCCAATTGTTAGAATTTTTCATAAATTTCTCCTGCTTTTGGTTGGTTATTCCTTGGATAACCAGAATGTGTACTCCAGAAAATGGATTTTCGAGATTTCTGGTACCTAGGCGTGTGGGGTATCATTTTCCACTAAATTTTGGACGCTAAATCCAATGAGTCACGTCTCGGAACGATTGGCACCCGCCACAAGAGGTTATGGGTCAAAATGGGTATCGACCTTCCCATTTTGAATGTGCGTTTTCGAGATTTCTGGTACCTAGGCGTTTGGGGTAGGTATAATTTTCCTCTAAATTTTGGACGCTAAATCCAATGAGACGGGTCCCGGGATGACTGGCGCCCTTCAAGAGTGGGTATGAGTCAAAATGTGTGCCTCTATGCCCATTTTGAGTCTGGTTTTTCGAGATTTTTGGGTACCTATAGGCGTGTAGGGTATCATTTTCAACTAAATTTTGGACGCTAAATCCAATGAGACGGGTCCCGAAACGATTGGCGCCCACCGAAAGAGGTTATGGACGCTGAATCGATTGAAATGAGTATCCATGCCCTGGTCCGAGGAATAACCAACCCCTGTGATTTCCACCATAATCGGTGTCATTCATTTCCTGCCTTATTTGAAATGGAATAGGGTTCTTAGCAAACCATTGTAGAAGGTAAAAGTACACAACCTAGGTCCTTGTTTGCCCAGGACAGCAGACATTTTGGGTTATGAGTCTACGCACTTTGAATTGTTGCATTGTCCCCCTTAAACAATTTGATTTTCTTACTATCGCTAAACCGACCCTAGACAAAATACGTTCTAGGTGAACTCCTTCGCCAATTTACAATTGTTTTAGAGTTTTTGTACAATTTAATTTGTCTCAAAAATTTAGTTGTGGCGTCAAATGCCAATATTGTTGCCTCATTCTCCGCTGCCCAGCGTTTTTCATTCGACCAGCAAATGATTCACAGTTTACTTGAAAAAAAATCAAGGTTGGACAGACTTGTCAAACAATTGAAGCACTCATGTGGACACAGTTGTGTATTCTTCAGGCTTGTGAAAGCTGTTGAAACCTAACGAAAAATCCACTATAACTTAGCAGTGGCAGGTCAACAAAACATAGCCCCTGAGCGAATCAAATGGTTTCATTGAATAGATTGTTTTTTATTTATTTATTTATTTATTTTTTTAACTATCAATTATTTCTGACTCGACATCAATACGCGTTGGTGCGGTTAGAACCTCAATTTGTTGTGAATTGGATTTATTATCATTAAAATTCGACTCATGGATGGCTGGCCTTACTGTAACCTCTGGTTGAGTGAGAAAGATTTGTGTTCAAACTAAATGAAATTTAGTTTCTTAATTTTTACATTTTATCTTCAGGTGGTTGACTTACCCAACAACTTGGCGCCTCTGCTGATAGAATTCGTTCAAGCTGCAGTTCCTCCCTCCGTGACAGTCACCATCAGGGCCCACACTGACAGCGATGAGTTGGAAAGGTTAGTTTTGGTTGATTGTAAGTATGTAATCATGCCCAAGGTCGTGAGGAGATCATTGGCCCCAAATTTGACTGTTTCACGATGTCTAGATCAAAAAACGCTGCAAATTCCTTCACAGGGTTTGGTTACACAATCCAATCGATTCAGCGTCCTTATAGTGGAAAATGATTCCCCACACACCTGGATCGCAAGATATATTGGAAATCCATTTTTCAAAAAACACATTTCATCCATATCCCCCCTCTCCCCCTCTAATTTGGGTCTGATAGGTCTAATAGTTTCAGGACCATCTAGAGCCAAAACGAGTTCCTGAGCAATTTTTCAGATTTTTTGAAAATTGTCTACTACCAAAAACGGCCCATTTTAAATCTGGTTTTTCGAGATTTATGGGTACCTAGGCGTGTGGGGTATCATTTTCCTCTAAGTTTTGGACCCAGAATTCAATGAAATGGGCCCCGGAACGATTGGCACCCTCCAAGAGTGGGTATGGGTCAAAATGGGCACCTCTCTGCCCATTTCAAATCAGGTTTTTCGAGATTTTTGGGTACCTAGGCATGTGGGGTATCATTTTCCACTAAATTTTGGACGCTGAATCGATTGGAATGATTCCGGGACACTCGACACTCGCTGTTTTCCCCATACTCCTGCTACTTTACAGCGTTTTCTAACATTTTTTTTTTTTAGGAATCCATTGCGTAAAAATTTGGCACATACACCTCTAACGTCCTATTTGACTCTTGAACTATAGTCCCACATTTTTTCTTCCATTTCAGGTATGTGCCAGACCTGGAATTGAAGCAACTGAAGACCGAGCTCGAAGCAGCCGGTGGACCGGTGAAGAAGAGATAATCTACTGTTGGTTAATGTAAATATTCTTATTTAGTTTGTGTAATTAAAATTATGTATAGCGTCAATAGACTTGATTTGCCGAACCTCCGAGTAGTTTGTTAAATAAGATTAAATAATAATGCCTTCATTTAGAGAAAAAAAAATGTTTGTTTGTGTAGTGTTGGTTTCTCTACCAACCTATTACACGGTTTCAAGTTTAAGAGCCCCCTTGATATCAGTCAACTCTTGTTATGGCTCTGAGAGGCGATCCCTGCAGTGCCTGTGTGGCTGCTGTGAGAGTGTAGTCATGGTATAAGCATTATTGTGGCCATTACAAGGTAGGTTGGCATAGGTCCAATAAAACTTCATCTTCTTCTTTCGTGGCGCTACAATCCGCTACGGATCAGGGCCTCCTGGAGCGATGTCCGCCAGTCATCTCTGTTTCTTGCTGCTGCTTTACAGTTCCGAATTCCCAGAATGGAACGTGATCTCCTGCCACGCCATCCAACCACCGCAGTATTGGTCGACCTAGTCTTCTTCTTTTATGGATAGTTTCGTCCACAAGCATTCAAGGGATCTTTTCTGGGCACATTCTGGCTACGTTCTCGGCCAAACGCAATCTTCCAACCTTCATGATTCTGACATCACAGATGACCTCTGCATTTGTTCATCATCTCCATGCGAGCTCCTCCAGGTCAAACACTGCCACCAGAACCCTACAGAGAACCTTCCTCTCGAACCGGCGCAATTCTTCTCAGTTGCTCTTGTTAGTGTCCTGGTTTCAGATCCGCAGGTCAAGACTGGTCTAATGAGGGTCTTATAGAGGCGAAGTTTTGTGGCCCGTGAAATAACCCAGCTTTTCAGCTACTGCAGAAGTCCAAAATGACATCGGTTAGCTGACTGTATTCTTCTACTTATTTCGGGTTTCATATCATTATTGTCATTCACTAGTGAGCCAAGATATACAATAAAATATAAATCAAATTTAAAATGAAAATATATAAAATAGAGGGCCCTTTATAGTATATACACTTAAAAGTAGGTTATAGTTAATAATGTAGCTCACAGAGCCCATGAAGACGCAAACCCCTCTAAGGGCTCTTTGATCGTTATGAGTGTCACCTTGAATTCTGTATCTCTTTCCTCCATATAACCTTCATATTCATTGCAGGACCCAAAAACCTGTCCATCCTACCACCCTGAAAGGTTTTCACGTTTAATTGGTTGTTTTGAATAACTTCGTTTATTTTTGGATTTATTGGGCGGAGCGACATCCTCTATGGCTTGTTCAAGGGCTGGTCTCATTCTGAAACTATGATTCATCAAACAACCCCTGTACGAGAAGTGGTGGTGGCACTACATGACAACAAAGAGACAAAATGACATGCAGGGCGTCTGGGGACGCCTCTTGCGTGGTGGGATGAACAGGTAGGGTTTCCCCAGACAGCCTCAGAGAGTGCTAATTGAACAAGACCAAAAAGCCAATATTGATGGGCTGAGGTTAGGCTTCCAATTTTCTAAAAACCTGAAATTTTGGTCAGGGACTCATTTCCGGCTCTAGTTGGTCCTCGAAACTTTTCAGTCCGATCAAACCAAATTTGGACGGGGTAGGGGTCAAAACGTTAATTTCGAAAAAAGGATTTTCGAGATTTTTGGCATTCTAGGCGTGTGGGGTATTATTTTCCACTAAATTTTGGACGCTAAATCCAATTAAATGGGTCCCGGATTGATTGGCACCCTCTGGATGAGGTTGACTGCCACTCCTACTGTTTCCCCCTTTTTCCCCATGTTGAAGAAACGAGTCTTCAATAATGGTCTGAGGAATAACCAACTCCTGTGACTTGACTTGTACTTCTCTGGCTCTGCCTACTAGGTGAACTCCAACAGCCCAATAACCAACAAAATCTTCTTAAAATTCTTTCTCTAACCTCGTTTCCTGCAACTAAAAGTAAAATCATACTCTTTTTGTTAAATGTTAACTATTTACAAAGCAAAATTTACATAGCCATAGCATTTTTTAAAGACAATCTTCATAGATGTTGAGAGGAGATAAAGGTCGCTTTTTCTAGTCTTTGTCCTGATGATCTTTTTGCTTACTTGGCCACCGAATCCTTCTTCTTTATCTTTCCTTATTTATTTTTTTCTTAAGTCAAGATTTTTTTTTTTACTTTAAATTTTTGTTATATCAACTTTTCAGTTGAGAAATTTCAATTGACATAAATTCACTTAAAATTGTATTTCAACAGGCCCAAATGGGGTTCAGAAGGAGCTCAAGACCCAACTTATTCGAATGACCTCATACGCTCCTTCGATTCCATTTATTTCCGAAGCCTCACTTATCACAGTAAACTACCAAATGAAAAAAAGTAACCATTGACGTCTAACAACCCGCCAAACAAGATGCTTTGAGAAATTGTACCTTCGAAGAAACTCAGCCGTTGAACGGTCCTGTGTAAACGAGCGAAGGCCTGCGTATTCGTAAGATCGAACTGGTTACTAAAATTAGCTGACAGAGTATTTTTCTTCTTTCCCCGAGACAAATGAATGATCCGAAGGGTTTGATTGAACGTAAACCGGTAAATAAAGCAAACAACGGTGAATTGACTCCTGAGCCGAGGATGAGCTAATATTAGACGGTAAATAACACTAGCGCCATCTGGTTAATTCTCCTCGTAATTGGCCACGTTTCCATTGAGAATTTTATCATTGTGGCTTTTGATGAGACGGAAGCTTGAAGTCATTCAGGTTAGTGTGAATAGTGCGTGGAGTGAACGATAAAGGGATTAACGAGTGGATTGCAATTGACGGGTTGAAAGCCGTTTCGAGTCCGTGACTTTTCATCAATCAACTTAATTAGAATGGGAAATTCTGACTAAATTCTTCATTCTTGGTGACGAAGGTCGCGCGAAAACGTGTGAATGAAATATTATGATGCACGTTGGAAGGAATTATATTCTGGTCTGAAAGTAAAAATAGATCAGTCTAGTGCTATATGTGTGACAAGGCTGGTTTAGGTGCGGCAATGCTCCGACGGGACTTTAATAAACACCCTTCACAGGTTGTGAATCAATCAAGAACACGATGAGAAGTGAACGAGGACGCGAGGTTTTCAACTGAAAAAATCGATCCAACCTCAAATTCGACAAACCGCCGTCAAAATTCGCGTTAATTGACCACTTCGTCGAAATGGAAAAGACCGATTGGACGGCGGATTTCCGTGACGGAGCTCGATTTTGGGTTTTGTTCGTGTTGACGCCGATCGTCGTCGTCGTCGGTTTGGTCGGCAACGGCGTGACGATTTTAGTTTTGACCAGAAAACGGATGAAAAGTTCGACCAACGTTTACTTGACAGCTCTCGCCACTGCTGATATGTTTTATTTGTTCTTCACTCTCGTCCTCTGCTTTTGGCACGTTCAGTATTTACAGGAACCGGAATTTCTTCCCTTGTGGCAAACGTGGGGCGTCATATTGTGGCTGGCGGATGCTTGCAGTACGTATACATTTTTCTATAATAAATATCCACCTTTAATTGAAGAAAAAGGAAGCATTTTTATGTTATTTCAATAGGTTGACTATCAAGCACGAAGACCCAAAGATGCCGCAAACCATCAATTTCTAATAGTTAATTATAATATTTATTTCAATTACTTGTATATATTTAAATGGACCGAAAAAGTCGAATTTCAAACTTTGATTTTGAAAATGAAAACCATAAGACTTATGGTACATACGAGTACCAGTCATCATTATCAGAAATTACTGAGAATATTGTGAGCTTTAGTAAAATAAACCTAGAATTACGTCGATTGATAGGAAATAGTTCATTGTGGAAGAATGTTCGTTAAAGCAGTCTTTGCATACGGTTCGTCGCAAATTTCGAAATACTCACTACCTTTATAGATTATTGAAAAACGCTGCAAATTCTTGAAAAAAAAATTTTTTTGATTATTCTCTGGAGCAATATTACGAAAAGAGTGAGCCCCGGACATATTTAAAAAAAAAAAAAAATTTCCTAAAAAAAATTCCTGGGACCAGTCGCATGGAGACTCATCTTTTCAACATAGGGAAAATGGGGGATACAATGGGTGTGGTGGATCCCGGACCCATTCCAATCGATTCAGGATCCAAAATTTAGTGGAAAATGATACCCCACACGCCTAGGTACCAGAAATCTCGAAAAAACACATTCGGAATGGGTATATAGATACCCATTTTGACCCATAACCTCATCCAGAGGGCGCCAATCGTTTCCGGACCCACTGCATTGGGTTCAGCGACCATACTTTAGTCGAAAATCACACCCCACACGCCTGGATACCAGAAATCTCGAAAACATATTCAAAATGGGTAGGTAGATACTTATTTTGACCCATAACATCTTCCGGTGGGTTCCAATCGTTCTGGGACTCATATCGTTGGGTTCAGCGACCATACTTTAGTCGAAAATCATACCCCACTCTGGAAATAAGCAGGTAGGTACCCATTTTGAGCCATAACCACCTCCAAAGGCCCACAATTTTGTGAAAAATGACACCTTGTATGCCCAGTGTCCAAAAAAGTACCAAAAATCGAGTTTCAAAATCATATATTCTCCTACCCAAATTTGGTCTGATCGGGTTGATAAGTTTGAGGACCAATAAGAGCCGGAAACAGACCCCTGACCCTAATTTATAATGTTTAGAACCAAAAACGGCGACGAAAATTTTGGTTTTTATGATGCAGATCATGGCAAGCTCTGATCAGCCCAAATTTTGGGAAGGAATGGGTAAAAAATTGTTTTTTGGAACTCAAATTTCCCAATTTTTGTTGGTTATTCCTTGAATAATCAACCTCTGTTTTTATGCAAATGGTCAATCTCTTCGATTCGGTCCAAAATTATTTTCTGGGCGTTTTAAAGGGTCTAGATCAAAATGTCCGTCAGCCGTACGCCGTCCACGCCGACTTTGGTAGTACAAATTTTCTAAAAATCTGGAATTTTGGTCGTTTCCAGCTCTAGTTGGTCCGAGAACCTTTTCAGCTCGATAGGACCAAATTTGGGTGTGGGGTAGGGGTCAAAATGTGTATTTTGAAAAATGGATTTTCGAGATTTTTTGGCGATCTAGGTGTGAGGATATCATTTTCCACTACATTTTGGACGTCTAATCCAATGAAATTGGTCCCGGATTTATTGGCGCTCTCTGAATGAGTTTATGGGTCAAAATGGGTACCTATCCACCCATTTCGAATGTGTTTTTTCGATATTTCCAGTACCTAGGCTTGTGGTGTATCATTTTCCACTAAATTTTGGACGCTGAATCGATTGGTTTTTTGTCCGGGACCCGCCACATCCTCTGTTTCCCTCATTTTCCCCATGTTGAAGAAATGAGTCTCCATGCGCCTGGTCCAAGAAATTATCAACCCCTGTGAATTAATTTGTGGCGTTCTTCTTTTTCAACTGGTATCTGAAACACCTTCCACATACCTATTCATCACAGGAGTAGGCACGGGGGTTGCAACAAAGGCGTACCATTTAAATGAACATAATTATTTTTAAAAACAATATTCTGATCGACGAGCTATATAAGAACCACAGGAGAAGACTGCTCTTGTGATTTGACGTCGACTTTTATTTACTCAAAAAAATGTACTCACAGACCCCTAAAAACCATTGAATAAAGAATGTTCCTATAAATATATTCTGGTTTATCGCTCAAATATTAGGAACATTATGAAATGAGGTATCTTCTAATTACTTATCAAGTAAAGGATCGTTTCTACTTTGGGTTGGCTTCTTACGTCATGATGTTTTATTCTAGCAATAAGACCTAGTTTCCCAATTAACTGGCTTCTTACGGGACATTTCAGCTATAATGTCCGTGTGGATGACGGTATCCTTCACCCTCGAAAGATACATCGCTGTGTGTCATCCTCTACGAGGAAGAGTTCTATGCACGGAATCCCGAGCCAAAAAGGTCGTTCTGACTGTCGTCGTCGCTTCCCTTTTGATAACGTCAACGACACCTTTCGAATGGAAGGGTAAGTGTCTCATTGGACGTCAAACATATCGTCAAAAATCCGTTTTAACCTCACAAAACCGCAATATTACAGGCGTTTTAATCGAAAAAGACGGCAGACAAATATCTCGAGTGGAAATGACCGAATTGGCCGTCGATCCGATGTACGTTTTCATCTTTCACAACCTCTGGATTTGGGTTCTCCTCGTCGTGCCGTTTACGCTTCTTCTCGTCCTCAATTATCTGCTTATACTGGCAGTTCGGAAGAGTCAACGATATCGTAATACGTTGACCGAGGTAAAGTCAATTTTCTCCATGGAAATCAGGGGTTATTCTTCGGAACAGGCGCATGGAGACTCATTCCAATCAATTTTACGATTGGCAGCCACCGGAAGAGTTTATGGGTCAGATTGGGTATCTACCCACCCATTTCGAAAGTAGGTTTTCGAGATTTCTGGTACCTAGGCGTGTCAGGTATCATTTTCCACTAAATTTTTGACGCTGGATCGATTAGAATTAAGTCCGGAACACTCCACACTCACTGTTTTCCCCATAATTTTGCTCCAAGGAATAATTAACCTGTGTGGAAGAATTTGCAACAATTTTTAAGGAGACTAATATCCATCATTTTATAATTTTTAGGATTCCAGAGGAGTAACTGGTTCAATTAGACGAGTAAGAAAAGTATCAAGCGACGAAGAGGACAGGGGTGGAAGTCGAAGGGTGAGTTTATTTATCGACCCACAAAAACTCCTGATATACATTTAAGGATTGTACTTTTTCATTAATTTAGAAATCACCTGAATTATATTTTCAGCTTTGAACAATTTCGTTTCATTTACATGAAGTACGTTTTGGAACTGTTATTGATTTGTTTCAAATCACTTAGCTTGAAATATGTGAGACATCTCAGGAAATTTAGCACTAAAAGGGGGTCGTTTAGCACCCTTTCTACCTACCAGTTCCGTGCCTAAGTGGGACAATATTTTAGTTGAACCTCTGCCGGGTAAAGCGATAACTTCGCGGACATCTTTGATTTCCGCTGTTGTGGTCGTGGTATTGGCTGTGAAGTGAATATTGAATGTAATATAGATCTTCATCTTCACCATTTACCCAAACTTACCATAATCCATGTGAAAGTCAAAGACAAATTGCGAAGTACCTATGGGCAAAGCACAGAGAAGGAATACTCGCTCGCGGCAACTGCACTGTCGAATCAAGGTGAAAATCAACAGCAAATCGTCCAAGGAAGTACCTAACACAGAGAAGGAATACTCGTGGCAACTGCACTGTCGAATCAAGGTGAAAATCAACAACAAATCGTCCAAGGAAGTACCCATGGGCGAAACACAGAGAAGGAATTCACGCGGCAACTGGAAAGTCGAATTAAGGAGAAAATCAACAACAAATCATTGAAGGAAGTACCTATGGACGAAACACTGAGAAGGAATACACGCGGCAACTGGACTGTCGAATCGAGGTGAAAATCAACAACAAATCATCGACGGAAGTACCCATGGGCGAAACAAAGAGAAGGAATACACGCGGCAATTGGACTGTTGATGGTGATGAGTTTTGGTTGGTTATTCCTTGAATAATCAACCTATGTTTTCATGATAAAGGTCAACCTCTCCGATTCGGCTCAAAAATTTTTTCTGGACGTTTCATGGTGTCTAGATCAAAACCTCAGACCAAGCGCATGGAAACTAATTTAAATAGATTCAGCGTCCAAATTTTAGTCGAAAACGATACCGCACCCACCAAGATTGCCAAAAATCTACCAACCAGATGGGACCAACTAGAACCGGGAACAGGTCCCCGACCAAAGTTTTAGATTTTTAGAAAATTGTCTACTACCAAAATTGGCGTGGATGGCGGACGGCGTACGGACATTTGCTAATATTGATCTGGACATCTTGAAACGCCTAGAAAATCAGGAGGACATCGTCTGACGAACTGACCCACCACGTAGGTCCTAATGGAAACCACAGACCGGGGAGTGAGTCACCCGCACGCGCGGGATAAGATTAAACCCATAGGCTGATAAGAATTATTAAGTATATATTTACGTACTTAAAACTCCAGCCCAGCGAGTCTGGTAATGGAATGCAGCGGCAGGAAGCAAATTGTTGCTGCAATCTGCTGCAAATTATTACACACGGGTTGGTTATTCCTCGAATAGGGGAAACAGTGGGTGTGGTGGGTCCCGGATCCATTCCAATCGATTCAGGATCCAAAATTTAGTGAAAAATGATACCCCACACGCCTAGGTACCAGAAATCCCGAAAACACATACATATTCAAAATGGGTAATAAATACCCATAACTTCTTCCAGTGGGTGCCAATCGTTCTGGGACCAATTTCATTGGATTCAGCTTCCAAAATTTAGTGGAAAATGATACCCTACTCGCCTAGATCGCCCAAAATCTCGAAAAATCCATTTTTCGAAAAACACATTTTGATCCCTACTTCGCCAAAATTTGGTCCGATCGGGCTGAAAAGTTTCGAGGACCATTCTAGGCCGGGAACAGACCCCTGACCCAAATTTCAGATTTTTAGAAAATTTTCTACTACTATTAAGACGTGTTAAAAGTACGTTTTTCAAGTATTAATAATCCATTAGTGGAAACCCATTTCTCCATAATGATTTGTTATCGTTAAATGGACGGCTCTATATTGTTAAAAGGTGAATAAATTATTGAAAAAAGTGATACTTATCACCTACTGAATAGCAATATTTAATACCGGTACAAATAAAGTGATTGTCACCATAAGAACATTAGAAGGTAGCTTCCTAGCTTCACCCCGCTGAAGGACGTTATGGAGCCAATCTGAAGCGACATCAACTCTCGCCCAGATTCCTGGCACACCATTGCGGCCACAGCCAATACCCCACGAGACCACGGCCACTAAAAGCTTCTGATTATCTTTGAATACGACGAGTGGTCCGCCGCTGTCGCCTTGGCAGGCGTCTCTGTCTCCGTGACCCAAGGTTCCTACTTGTGAGTTCTCGGAAAATACCCAAGGCCCTTCTGGTTGCTGACCAATTAGAAACCTGGCCTTCCACATAGGAATCAGTGTCAACTCAACTTTGAGCAAGTCGACTGAAGGATAAGAATCGTGTTCGCGGGTGTGTCCCCACCCCATCCCAACGCAGCGCTGATAACTGCTTGTCATTTGTATGACCTCTTCATTCGTCAGATTGGTTAATGGAAGTAGTTCAACGTAGTCAGGCAAGAGGAAAAACGAAACGCGAGCTTTGATCACTGCCAGGTCGTACACAATACCATGAATGGCCCGATACTCAGGATGTACGAACACCGCTCTTCCCCAAGACCTCTGGCTCCACCGTTGGCAACCCTGCACGTTAAGAGCACCGACCAGCAAGGATATTGACGCAGGATGGCGCTTTCCATATTTGGACATCACACAATGGCCAGCTGTTAGCACGTGATGCCACGAGATCAACGACCCACCGCAAAAATGACTCCACGTGGAAGAACTCTGCAAGGACACCATCCATGGAAATTCACCCCTTCGCGCTATTTCACCTCCAACAATCCTACCAGCTCCTTCTTCACTCGAATTCCACCTGCCAGTTGTAGAAGCTATCGTTTTGGATACATTTGAAATTGCTGCTGTAATTTCAGTTATTCGCACACATAACAGCAACCACCAGATCATGAATTTTTTGCTAACTGTAACGGCAAAAGTATATTACATGGCGTGGTGACTCCCTTGGTAACCTAAAAATAGCCTCCTTCAAGTATGAAAAATGAACGTGGAGAAAGTGTAGAGTAGAATCATGTGAATTGTAAAAGAAATGACAGTATGGAATATGAAAACAATGTTTCCTGTACGCGGGGCGTGATTATCCTTGCTTGAAGGTATTCTCATAGATTGTCGAGGACATTAAAAATGGTGATGACCTCTGAGTGCATTAGCTCAATACCCTTCTTCCTCCAACTGAGTTACATTAGCAATAAAAACTGGCGCAATTGTCATAAATTATAATTGAAACTTTCAAACTGACTCCTGCATGCGAATGTGATTCTTCTTGCTTAAAGGTGAGGCTCATGGGGCGCATTGAAAATGCTAATGGACTCTGACTGCATCTTGGAAAAAAGATTAAAACATTTTCGCCCCTCCCCCATTCCGATCGATTCAACGTCCAAAATTTAGTGGAAAATGATACTCCACTGTAACTATAATAAATAATAGTTACAGTTCTTGTTGTCTTTAAGGGTTAGAACATCTGCGCAAGCCTCTTTGGACAATAATTCATTTTTACAAAATTCGATTTTTTTTTTCAGGTCGGTACGCCTAAAAGATTCAACAGAGAGCGGCAGGAAAACAAAATTACGATGGCTCTGGTGTCCGTCGTATGCCTATTTCTCATTTGCCAAGCTCCAACGGCTGTACAACTCACCATCAAACTCTTCTTCCACGCTCCGGACAGCGTCAACACACCAAAACACAATTTGTGGTTGGCCGCAAGTGAGTATCAAGGAAGGATCTTTGCGAAAATTTTCGTATTCCGTCGGGCCTTCAAAATGGACCCATAGTTTTATAGCATGTTAACGTTTTACAGCCTTCAAGGGCTGATTTGCAACAAAAAATTGTCTCCAGGAATTTGTTTTTAGAGGCTTCGTTCCGAGTTATTCACGATTTAAGATTCTTATTGTGAAACGTTCACAAAAATGTGTAGGACTAATTGGAGCAAATTGGACCCCCACGTCTGTGGGCATGATTATATAGGTTGATAATTCAAGGAAAAACTAACAAAAAAGTTAATTGTAGTGTATACTGTTGGAAAGCTGGTATTTTGGGGATGTTTTTCCATGAATGAACGCGGGAATTGTTCTGGAGAAACTCGGCTAAAAATTGGCAATGGTTTCATTCCCCAACTTTAGGCTGAATTAGTGAGTACCAGTACATAATTATAGGTGGCGTTGAGGGGCCCATTTAAAGGGAAATTTGTCGCTCTTTCTAACGGTATAAACAGATTTGAGATTTTCTTGCAAATTCAAGGATTTATGGCCGTTTTAGTGACGTCAGAACTGCTGGGAATTCATAAAGAGCACGAACTAAATGTAAGTGAAGACGAAAGCAACGTAATATATTAGGACACAGCAAGGACAATGGTGGAAAAATTGTGTGGGGTATTACACACGCCAAGGAACCAGAAATCTCAAAAACTCACTTTGAAATAGGTGAGTAGGTACCCATTTTGACCCATAACCTCTTCCGGGGGGCAGCAATCGTTCTGGGACCCTCCCATTGGGTTCAGGGTCCTACATTTAGTGGAAAATGATACCCCACACGCCTAGGTACCAGAAATCTCAAAAACACATTCGAAATGGGTAGATAGGCACCCAATTTGACCCAAAACCTCTTCTGGTGGGCGCCAATCGTTCCGAGACCCGTCTCATTGGATTCAGCGTTCAAAATTTAGTGGAAAATGATACCCCACACACCTAGGTTATCAGAAATCTCTATAACACATATTCAAAGTGGGTAGATAGATACCCATTTTGACCCATACCCTCTTCCGGTGGGCGCCCATACCCTTTTTTGGGTCACAATAGAATTAGTGCTTGTCCAAAATATTTACAACAAGAACAAATCAAAAACACGAAAATAGTCATAAATTGTTAGTAACCTGGAAACAAAGCCTCCAAATTAGAAAATTCCTTGTTAATTGACATCCCTGTCTGGGCTGGTGCTTGAACCTGAGCAGGAAACTGCAGCACCAGCTGAGAGGCCCAAAATGGCGCGATGCAACCCCTCACCTGTGGTAGGAGGGCCCAAGCAGGTGGGGTGCAAGCTATGAAAGCTAAAAAGGGAATGGCCATAAGGGATACCAAACACCCTCGTTTGTGAAGGCATAGCGAAACTCTTCAAGAATGCAACCTGAGAATTCGAGAACTGTTTGCAAACTTGAGAACAATCATTTGCAAACTCAAGAAC
This sequence comes from Cyrtorhinus lividipennis, assembly GCA_019603395.1. Lineage (NCBI taxonomy): Eukaryota > Metazoa > Arthropoda > Insecta > Hemiptera > Miridae > Cyrtorhinus > Cyrtorhinus lividipennis. Next base: position 24,983,415 of record CM034004.1, read on the forward strand.
GCAGTGCAAGAACCCTGCCTGTGTTCTTGCAAACTGTTGTTTGCGCTCCAAGAACTCGATTTCAAGGACTCATAACCCTCCCCCGTTCTCAATTATGAAACACTTCCATCAAGGAGCCTTGGAGGACGCCAAGATTGCACCTCCTTCCCCTGTACCAGATCCCTGGAGAAGCCAAAAGCCGACCTCCAGTAATGTACAACATATTTACAACAGGCCAAAAAGCCTTCAGCTTGAACTGATTATTGTCATTGTTGTCATTGTCATTGTTGAAAACGCATTCATAAAATTATGTTTTTTTCTAATTATTATTTTGCATTTTTGCTTTATTTTTAATCCTGATGCGTTTTTCCTCTGATTTATTCGTTTTTGTTGCCATTTATATTTATATAATTATGTTTCCTATTTTATTCAAGTTGATATTCATTCCCAAACGTTGTTCTTCACACACCTTATCCCCAAATTCCCTGCAGCAAGGTTCATTATTGTAAGCATCTTTTCAGAATCAACTGTCACCAGCCCATCCAGCCCAAACGCTACCCAATCACATCATTTTTTCACAACGCCTCGAAGGTCTCTTCATCTCAAATAGTCTAATCTCCATTTGGAAAGACTAGCTTAAACCCTACAGACACTTTTTGTTGCATATGAGTTGTAGAATCGACCCCTTGAAGGCTCTCAACCCTGTAGAAATGCCTGCTAACACTACATTCATTTTTCCAGACAACGTCTGCAATCTACTCGTTCAAATCAACGCCACTGCTAACTTCTTGCTCTACTGCGCCATGTCGGACAAGTACAGGGAGACGCTCTACATGATATTTTGTCCGTCACAACGTCACAAAAGAAGCAACACGTACTCCTCAGTGGCGAGTTTCAAAAATTCGACGAACGTCATCGCCCTCCAAGATCACACGTAGATCCACTAGGCGGGTAAATGGTCGAAAATACTCGATTTTTTAATGATGAACGTGTACGTTCAACGCGAACAGAAGTCCTGGGGTACGAGGACTAAAAGTGGTTCGGTACAAGATCAATGGATTTTCTTAGTCCGCTTGAGGCGCCCCCAGGAGCCCTCACTCCTATGGTTAGATCCAAAGATCTCTAATAACCAAGGAAATTGTATTTACTGACAATCAAAACATTGTACTAACAGCGTGTGAACAATATAGGCAGGTAGGTACTATTCCTAGGTGATTATTTGTAGAAATGTACAGTTTTCTAATGATTTTTACCAGTAATATTTTACTTCATACGCTAAAAGAGTATAAAATATGTATATTTTTGTAAATAACGTGGAAATAAAATAAAAACGTTCTGAGACCTATATGGCATAGTAAAAACTAGAACTGAATTATACTAACTGACTAAAAGAAAACAAAAAATCCGCAGATTGAGTATATTTTGGCAGCAGTGTCCACAAACAGGATTAGACCCAATCAGAAAATAAAATCAAATTAAAGGTTTTATTTGTCATTTTAAGTAATAACTGGCCACAAACAAAAAATTTCTTTAGCTTTTTTTAATAATTGCCCTCAGTTAACCTATTGAATATTAGGGACATACGATAGTGATCGATTCTATGTAAGTAAAGTATCGAATGTTTCTTTCAATACCAAGTACCTCAATCAACGGAGTTCTCCTGTCACGTAAGGACGCCATTGTGGACCTCGGTGTTTATCTGGACTCCCAGCTATCCTTTTCATACCACATTGCGCAGGTTGCATCCCGTGGCATGCGTGTGCTGGGCTTGCTTAAGAGAAACACCAGAGAGTTCTCCCAAGCATCAGCCCTGGTTTCTCTTTATAAGGCTCTCGTGCAACCCATACTGGAGTACGCGTCGGTGATCTGGAGCCCGTACTATGATTGCCGTACCTTGCAGATCGAGCGTGTCTTCAGGGCATTCCTCCGTTTCCTCGCCTACAAACTGTTTATTCCCCGCGAGGACCTGGATTATTTTGAGCTAGCTCGCCGCTTCAACCTGCTGTCTCCTCGGGATCGTCGCATGTGCGCTGATGTGTCGTACCTCCATGGCTTGCTCTCGGGACCTATTGATGCTCCCGATCTCCTGGCTCGCGTCGGCTTCCATGTTCCTCGCCACACTTTAAGATTCACCACACCATTTTTTGTCCCTTTTTCCCCTACGAACTACCTTCTCTATCATCCAATGAGTCGCATTCCTCGCCAAGTCAATCTCCTCTCCGCCTCTCCTCCTTTCGTTGATATTATTTCCTCGCCTCTCTCATCAATTAAGATTGCTCTCATTAACCATCTCTGCTCTGAACCCCTACACGACCCTGTTTAGCTACTCTTTGTTTCTTACTTCTGTGACTCCTGATTGTCAGCCTGATTATTTTCTCATTTGTAATTGGGTTTATCCCGTATTATTATAAATAAAGAAGTACTTTTGGTATCGATACCGCTGATTTGAGTATAAGTACTGGTATATTGGCCTATATCAAAAACAACACTCACTTGAAGTACTTAACATTACCTTTTGGTTGATTATTCCAAAAATTCCAAAAGTCAAATCTCTCCAATTGTACCTGCCAAATGAAAGTGGTAGATGTCCTCCCATTTTCCCCTGGTTGATTTCTCACCATTGGGAATGGCATGAATAGCCTATCTTGTGTTATAATTATACTACCGAGTATTATCGTGAATATTGAGTGGACACTCGGAGTTTATTACTAGCCCTCACTACCCATCAGGAAGGCAATGGTTTCAGCTGGTTCAACTTCTACTCCAATGCCATCTTGGGACGCGTTCTTGTCTTCTCAGCTCTCATCTGAAATAGTATGCTTCGCTAATAACCCATCTTCTGAATTCATCCTGTTTTGAATACTTGGTTTCCTCGCCTCTACTGAAGAAATACATCCCGTGTTGAGAACAAAGTAGTTTACTTCAGTATCAAGTAACGTAGACACCAGATTATTGGTTGAGTTCTTCAGTACTTGAGTACTTCAATATTCTTGATTTTGTACATACCCAGGTTACCTAGGGGCACTAGGTGATAGGAATCAGATTTATCAAGAAATGCGAATAAAATATGATTCTACACTGCTGACAGTACCAAAATGTTTTTCTGGGCGTTTTAAGGTGTCTAGATCAAAATAAGCAAATGTCCGTCCGCCATCCACGTGAAATGGAATAATTGCTTATATTATTGATAATGTGAGTACATTATCACCAAACTATATTAACCTGATTTTCTCGAATATTTAATTCTTGTAAGTACACTTAAGTATCGATACTTTTCAATCGATACTTGAGTAGTATTGGATATACGAAACAAGTATTTATATGAGTACTGGTATCGATACTTTGCAAGTATCATATTATGTCTCCAACTGTATCTTTCAATTGCACACTTGCATAAACTCTCAACCGAATAACATGGATGAGTTTGCAGTGTCTCCAACAAGGCAACTATTTATTCAACCAAATTACATGTTGAAAGAGGAATCTACAAAAAATAAAAAATAAAACCAAATCCTTGTTGGAAAAATTGAAACTCCAAACACGAGACTAGTTCAATAAGATGTCTTCTCTGATCAGAAGTAGAAAGGGCGATCCAGATCAGAATCAGAAGGTTCTTCAGCTCTGTAATGGAAGACAACAGGTTGATTGTCGTTCGTATTTTCCTTTATAGGAGCCAACTGATCAGTTTTACAGAAGAGAAGAACTTACAGTCGAATTGACATTCGATGAATGGTACTTCTACGTGCGGGACGCAAGCTTTGAGGGTTCTTTGGTTGTTGAATCAAACTTGTTTGAGCCGTCTTGCTGTTCTCTGCATCGTCAAGATCCGACTCAGAGTCAATCACCTGAAGATTTCGAATAGGATTTCCATCTCATTCAGTCAGGTATGCCTTACCATCAACACGAGTAATTTGCAAGTAGACAGTGAAAGGTTTCTATATTAATAAAGCTGCAAGTTCATTCGCAGTGGTTGGTTATTCCTTGGACCTGGAGCATGGATAAAATGGGGAAAACAATGAGTGTGGAGTGTCTCAGACTCAATTCTATCGATTCAGTGTCCAAAATTTAGTGGAAAATGATCCCAACACGCCTAGGTACCTGCAAATTTTGACCAAAAACCACAAAATGTGTTATTCAGAAAATTGATTTTCGATATTTTCAGGTACCTAGGCGTGTGGGGATCATTTTCTACTAAATTTTGGAATTTTGAATCGATAGAAATGAGTCTGGGACACTCTATAATCATTGTTTTCCCCATTCTCTCCATGCTTCTGGTCCAAGGCATAACCAACCCCTATGAATGAATTTGCAGCGTTTTTGTTCTAGACATGGCCAAAGCAAATTTTAATAAAAACAGGTTGATTTTTCAAGGAAAAACCAACTAAAAATTAAGTTAATAAAAATGAAAAGAGGATCATCCTACCAAAATTTCCATTCTCTCAGGCTGGTCAGAACGCCTTTGGAAGGCGCTAGCGAGAGAATTATTAGACATTGGCCTCCCAAATGATGCTGAAATGGATTTTTTCGATTTCGTCCGCTTTTTGGCAACGCTGGTGACACTTAGCGAGTCATCGGCCATATCTTTTGATTCAACCTCGCTCTGAAAAAATAAAGATGGTGAATCGATTGTTTTTTGACAGCTGAGCATCTTTGTTAGAGATGCTAGACATGTCAGTGAATTTTCAAGGGCAACAAACCTTGCTACAGTAGCAAAACATACAACAATCAGGCTTACCACTTCTTCAATATCCTGTGTATAAGGGATACCCTTATGTTCAATCCTGCGGGTTGAAGGGTTAGTGCGAATCTCCTTCCCTCTCTCAATTTTCATCACAAACGTTGTCGAAGCTATGTTCCCTTCCACTGGTCCAGACAAAGTTGGGACGTATTCAAGAAACGCTATTCGTTTGTTCTGGACAGAAAAGTCGCATTCAAAGTTTATAGTCATCCATTAATTCCGGTCATTATTCCACAAAAATTGAGTCAAATCAAGAAACAGAGAGCTTCTCGTTAATCAGCGTAAAAAAAAACCATGAAAATTCATTTACCGCACCATATTTGAGTTTTGGGGTTGCGCAATTTTGCGTGAAAAAAAAAAATTGGTTGAGGGATACAATTTTTATAAGATTTTGGGTAGAATCCGAATCTGCAATAAAATATTGGGGTTTGCATTTAAAATAAGAAAGTTAGAGTCACTTTCAGTTGCGCAGGGTGCGAAAATATGATATTTGAGAGCCTTGCAAGAAAATTTGAAGATTTAATGTAAAAAATGTCTACATGAATATGACAATGGGCCACGCTTCGCCACCACATCACCCCTGTAGATGGTGAAGTTAAGTAAAAGGGGAAAATGGGCAGCACAGGAACCAGCAAGGATGGTGGGTTAAAAAACCGCATGTTGGTAAAAGGTTAATGTGACTATTGGTCTCTTAAGTCCCTGATGCATGAAGTGCCTATGTGTCTAAATGTTGCAGGAGGATTGCAAAATTAAAAAAAAAAGTATGGAAAAAGGGAGAAAGGGATGCTTCTCTCCGCAATGGGAGGAGTGGTGCTTGGCCCTACCATCACATCACACTCCCCCCCTTGGGAGGAATGCACTGCAAAATGAACATAACCATTTTTGAGTAGTTTTTTGTTTTAGTGTTGCCTTTTATGGTCAACATTCAACTCACTCGTCTTCTCCTCAGTTTCAGCAGTAAATCAGCAACCTTCTTCTTGTGAGCGTGGCTTTTGCACAGTTCAGTACTACTTGATTGCTTCAGATTTCCGTCATCGTCAATTGGCTCTCCATGCTCCTCTTCTTCATCATTCTCTTCATCCTTACTCTCCACCTCAGGAGCCTCTTGCTCCTGATAATTCCCCTTGAAGATCCCTTCAGGTCCCATTATGTCTTCAACGTAAGAATTGGACGAAGGTACGACAAGGATGAAGGTTGGGTAGACTGTTAGGAAATCCCACATGTATGAATCCTGTAAGGACATGAGAGTGGAGAATGATTTGTGTAGTGTAAGACTAATAATGTTAAAATTAATGTGAGTTGCAGAGTTTGCAGTTATTGGGCCCTTTGAGTAAATTTGCAACTCCTACCATCACCTCCCAACAATCTTTACTTTACCCATGACTTGATCAGGAACTTACAGGAAACAACAATTTTTGAATTGTTTTTGGGATCATGACTGGAGCGACAAACACAGATCTTGTGGCCATGTCCATAGCTACGCCTTCAATGAGAAACACATCGTCAACTACTTTGCTGTTGATATTGATCATTGTCACGCCTTCCAGAACTGGTACGACGCCTCTTTGAAGATACAGGAGCAGTTTTTTCCCGGGTCCATCCCTATAAGAAGGAAATAACTATCGGTAATGGTCTCATCAATTTTGTATTGCTTGTGTGAGCTCTAAATTGTAACTCCCATATGCAGGGGCTCACTGAGCTCCTGTTTCCAAATCTCTCTCGTTTCAGCCTTATCAATTTCACACACATACAGATTCTGATTGAAATACAACCACTGAATCTGGCAACTTGCAAGTTATCCAAATTCAAAGCAACACTAACCTGGAATCTAGCAGTGTATGGAAGAAGATTGACACCAATCTTCATAGCAATTGCTTTCCACATGCGCGCTCTAATCACAGGTCCATTGCTTGAATCATGGAGTACAGATTTTGCGACGCTCATTGGAACGTAAAATAGCTGGGAATAATCAAATTTGTATAGGTTTTCATCATTTTCAACAATGTAGACCTACCAGCAATCCAAAAATGTCTTACTTGACATAAACCGCTGGATGAAGATGTAAATACCTAACCAAAATTCACCTGCACAGATGTTTCACACACAACCATTGCATCAGTCCTGCGGTTAGTGATCACACCTAGTTCACCAATCAAATTTCCCCCTCCCACAACATATTCTTCTTGCGGCATCTCTATCTTGTTGTGGTTGACAAAGAAGTCACAATTAGGCAAAACACCGTATGTTTTTGCCATCTAAACACCAAAAATTGATAAATCACATTTGTTCAAAATTGCGAAATTGTCAAGGTTTGAATCATTACTGAATATAACTTACAAATGTCGTATTTTCAGAGGGCTTGTAATAACTATGAACTAAACCACTGACAAGGAAATAAAGTCCTAAAGGTTCGTCACCATAATGTATGATGATATCATCTTTAGAAAATGATGTGAGCATGGAATTTTCCTGTAAAACAAACTGGTTAGCGAGTGCAACGGGCTAGAAAGTGGTGTAGTTATTATAAAAATGTGCCATACTGAGAAAAAATTAGTTGTTTCGGTGTCTCCAAATAACCAAGGAACCTCGAGGATGATGCAATCTGGATTACTCGGTTCAATTAGTTCCAAACTCCTCGTTTTTTTCTTTACTCGCAAAAGAGTATTTTTCAGTGTGGTCTGTTCAGTCCAATCCAGCATTCCTGCAATGCCCAACTATAATTGCATAGTCTGCTATCCTGGGAGACAGTAGTTTGCTAATTGAATGGCAATCCAGTCTGCTAATCAGAAGCCACCCTGCCTAAAAGCAATAAAATGTATAAACTTCTGCTGACTCGCTCTGAAGGGTCAGATGCATTGGCATAGAATGGGGTTCAGCAGACCATGCTTTAAAGGATTAACAAGGCAGCAGCATTAGTGAATCCACTTTTTTGGAGCCTCTTGAAGCCAAGATTCCTCATAGCTTTGAAGCAAATGATGAGAGTTGAATGACAAGGGCGAATCAAAGGTTACCCGAAATTCTTGGAAGTCTCCTCTGGCAAATCCCTTGCCCTCTGAACCATATGGGAACAAGTGAGGAGGCTTGCCTATGAAGGTCATTACCATACATTCCGAAG
>CM034004.1:24991346-25142333 GCA_019603395.1 Cyrtorhinus lividipennis
TTGCCATTATATTTATATAATTATGTTTCCTATTTTATTCAAGTTGATATTCATTCCCAAACGTTGTTCTTCACACACCTTATCCCCAAATTCCCTGCAGCAAGGTTCATTATTGTAAGCATCTTTTCAGAATCAACTGTCACCAGCCCATCCAGCCCAAACGCTACCCAATCACATCATTTTTTCACAACGCCTCGAAGGTCTCTTCATCTCAAATAGTCTAATCTCCATTTGGAAAGACTAGCTTAAACCCTACAGACACTTTTTGTTGCATATGAGTTGTAGAATCGACCCCTTGAAGGCTCTCAACCCTGTAGAAATGCCTGCTAACACTACATTCATTTTTCCAGACAACGTCTGCAATCTACTCGTTCAAATCAACGCCACTGCTAACTTCTTGCTCTACTGCGCCATGTCGGACAAGTACAGGGAGACGCTCTACATGATATTTTGTCCGTCACAACGTCACAAAAGAAGCAACACGTACTCCTCAGTGGCGAGTTTCAAAAATTCGACGAACGTCATCGCCCTCCAAGATCACACGTAGATCCACTAGGCGGGTAAATGGTCGAAAATACTCGATTTTTTAATGATGAACGTGTACGTTCAACGCGAACAGAAGTCCTGGGGTACGAGGACTAAAAGTGGTTCGGTACAAGATCAATGGATTTTCTTAGTCCGCTTGAGGCGCCCCCAGGAGCCCTCACTCCTATGGTTAGATCCAAAGATCTCTAATAACCAAGGAAATTGTATTTACTGACAATCAAAACATTGTACTAACAGCGTGTGAACAATATAGGCAGGTAGGTACTATTCCTAGGTGATTATTTGTAGAAATGTACAGTTTTCTAATGATTTTTACCAGTAATATTTTACTTCATACGCTAAAAGAGTATAAAATATGTATATTTTTGTAAATAACGTGGAAATAAAATAAAAACGTTCTGAGACCTATATGGCATAGTAAAAACTAGAACTGAATTATACTAACTGACTAAAAGAAAACAAAAAAATCCGCAGATTGAGTATATTTTGGCAGCAGTGTCCACAAACAGGATTAGACCCCAATCAGAAAATAAAATCAAATTAAAGGTTTTATTTGTCATTTTAAGTAATAACTGGCCACAAACAAAAAATTTCTTTAGCTTTTTTTAATAATTGCCCTCAGTTAACCTATTGAATATTAGGGACATACGATAGTGATCGATTCTATGTAAGTAAAGTATCGAATGTTTCTTTCAATACCAAGTACCTCAATCAACGGAGTTCTCCTGTCACGTAAGGACGCCATTGTGGACCTCGGTGTTTATCTGGACTCCCAGCTATCCTTTTCATACCACATTGCGCAGGTTGCATCCCGTGGCATGCGTGTGCTGGGCTTGCTTAAGAGAAACACCAGAGAGTTCTCCCAAGCATCAGCCCTGGTTTCTCTTTATAAGGCTCTCGTGCAACCCATACTGGAGTACGCGTCGGTGATCTGGAGCCCGTACTATGATTGCCGTACCTTGCAGATCGAGCGTGTCTTCAGGGCATTCCTCCGTTTCCTCGCCTACAAACTGTTTATTCCCCGCGAGGACCTGGATTATTTTGAGCTAGCTCGCCGCTTCAACCTGCTGTCTCCTCGGGATCGTCGCATGTGCGCTGATGTGTCGTACCTCCATGGCTTGCTCTCGGGACCTATTGATGCTCCCGATCTCCTGGCTCGCGTCGGCTTCCATGTTCCTCGCCACACTTTAAGATTCACCACACCATTTTTTGTCCCTTTTTCCCCTACGAACTACCTTCTCTATCATCCAATGAGTCGCATTCCTCGCCAAGTCAATCTCCTCTCCGCCTCTCCTCCTTTCGTTGATATTATTTCCTCGCCTCTCTCATCAATTAAGATTGCTCTCATTAACCATCTCTGCTCTGAACCCCTACACGACCCTGTTTAGCTACTCTTTGTTTCTTACTTCTGTGACTCCTGATTGTCAGCCTGATTATTTTCTCATTTGTAATTGGGTTTATCCCGTATTATTATAAATAAAGAAGTACTTTTGGTATCGATACCGCTGATTTGAGTATAAGTACTGGTATATTGGCCTATATCAAAAACAACACTCACTTGAAGTACTTAACATTACCTTTTGGTTGATTATTCCAAAAATTCCAAAAGTCAAATCTCTCCAATTGTACCTGCCAAATGAAAGTGGTAGATGTCCTCCCATTTTCCCCTGGTTGATTTCTCACCATTGGGAATGGCATGAATAGCCTATCTTGTGTTATAATTATACTACCGAGTATTATCGTGAATATTGAGTGGACACTCGGAGTTTATTACTAGCCCTCACTACCCATCAGGAAGGCAATGGTTTCAGCTGGTTCAACTTCTACTCCAATGCCATCTTGGGACGCGTTCTTGTCTTCTCAGCTCTCATCTGAAATAGTATGCTTCGCTAATAACCCATCTTCTGAATTCATCCTGTTTTGAATACTTGGTTTCCTCGCCTCTACTGAAGAAATACATCCCGTGTTGAGAACAAAGTAGTTTACTTCAGTATCAAGTAACGTAGACACCAGATTATTGGTTGAGTTCTTCAGTACTTGAGTACTTCAATATTCTTGATTTTGTACATACCCAGGTTACCTAGGGGCACTAGGTGATAGGAATCAGATTTATCAAGAAATGCGAATAAAATATGATTCTACACTGCTGACAGTACCAAAATGTTTTTCTGGGCGTTTTAAGGTGTCTAGATCAAAATAAGCAAATGTCCGTCCGCCATCCACGTGAAATGGAATAATTGCTTATATTATTGATAATGTGAGTACATTATCACCAAACTATATTAACCTGATTTTCTCGAATATTTAATTCTTGTAAGTACACTTAAGTATCGATACTTTTCAATCGATACTTGAGTAGTATTGGATATACGAAACAAGTATTTATATGAGTACTGGTATCGATACTTTGCAAGTATCATATTATGTCTCCAACTGTATCTTTCAATTGCACACTTGCATAAACTCTCAACCGAATAACATGGATGAGTTTGCAGTGTCTCCAACAAGGCAACTATTTATTCAACCAAATTACATGTTGAAAGAGGAATCTACAAAAAATAAAAAATAAAACCAAATCCTTGTTGGAAAAATTGAAACTCCAAACACGAGACTAGTTCAATAAGATGTCTTCTCTGATCAGAAGTAGAAAGGGCGATCCAGATCAGAATCAGAAGGTTCTTCAGCTCTGTAATGGAAGACAACAGGTTGATTGTCGTTCGTATTTTCCTTTATAGGAGCCAACTGATCAGTTTTACAGAAGAGAAGAACTTACAGTCGAATTGACATTCGATGAATGGTACTTCTACGTGCGGGACGCAAGCTTTGAGGGTTCTTTGGTTGTTGAATCAAACTTGTTTGAGCCGTCTTGCTGTTCTCTGCATCGTCAAGATCCGACTCAGAGTCAATCACCTGAAGATTTCGAATAGGATTTCCATCTCATTCAGTCAGGTATGCCTTACCATCAACACGAGTAATTTGCAAGTAGACAGTGAAAGGTTTCTATATTAATAAAGCTGCAAGTTCATTCGCAGTGGTTGGTTATTCCTTGGACCTGGAGCATGGATAAAATGGGGAAAACAATGAGTGTGGAGTGTCTCAGACTCAATTCTATCGATTCAGTGTCCAAAATTTAGTGGAAAATGATCCCAACACGCCTAGGTACCTGCAAATTTTGACCAAAAACCAAAAATGTGTTATTCAGAAAATTGATTTTCGATATTTTCAGGTACCTAGGCGTGTGGGGATCATTTTCTACTAAATTTTGGAATTTTGAATCGATAGAAATGAGTCTGGGACACTCTATAATCATTGTTTTCCCCATTCTCTCCATGCTTCTGGTCCAAGGCATAACCAACCCCTATGAATGAATTTGCAGCGTTTTTGTTCTAGACATGGCCAAAGCAAATTTTAATAAAAACAGGTTGATTTTTCAAGGAAAAACCAACTAAAAATTAAGTTAATAAAAATGAAAAGAGGATCATCCTACCAAAATTTCCATTCTCTCAGGCTGGTCAGAACGCCTTTGGAAGGCGCTAGCGAGAGAATTATTAGACATTGGCCTCCCAAATGATGCTGAAATGGATTTTTTTCGATTTCGTCCGCTTTTTGGCAACGCTGGTGACACTTAGCGAGTCATCGGCCATATCTTTTGATTCAACCTCGCTCTGAAAAAATAAAGATGGTGAATCGATTGTTTTTTGACAGCTGAGCATCTTTGTTAGAGATGCTAGACATGTCAGTGAATTTTCAAGGGCAACAAACCTTGCTACAGTAGCAAAACATACAACAATCAGGCTTACCACTTCTTCAATATCCTGTGTATAAGGGATACCCTTATGTTCAATCCTGCGGGTTGAAGGGTTAGTGCGAATCTCCTTCCCTCTCTCAATTTTCATCACAAACGTTGTCGAAGCTATGTTCCCTTCCACTGGTCCAGACAAAGTTGGGACGTATTCAAGAAACGCTATTCGTTTGTTCTGGACAGAAAAGTCGCATTCAAAGTTTATAGTCATCCATTAATTCCGGTCATTATTCCACAAAAATTGAGTCAAATCAAGAAACAGAGAGCTTCTCGTTAATCAGCGTAAAAAAAAACCATGAAAATTCATTTACCGCACCATATTTGAGTTTTGGGGTTGCGCAATTTTGCGTGAAAAAAAAAAATTGGTTGAGGGATACAATTTTTATAAGATTTTGGGTAGAATCCGAATCTGCAATAAAATATTGGGGTTTGCATTTAAAATAAGAAAGTTAGAGTCACTTTCAGTTGCGCAGGGTGCGAAAATATGATATTTGAGAGCCTTGCAAGAAAATTTGAAGATTTAATGTAAAAAATGTCTACATGAATATGACAATGGGCCACGCTTCGCCACCACATCACCCCTGTAGATGGTGAAGTTAAGTAAAAGGGGAAAATGGGCAGCACAGGAACCAGCAAGGATGGTGGGTTAAAAAACCGCATGTTGGTAAAAGGTTAATGTGACTATTGGTCTCTTAAGTCCCTGATGCATGAAGTGCCTATGTGTCTAAATGTTGCAGGAGGATTGCAAAATTAAAAAAAAAAGTATGGAAAAAGGGAGAAAGGGATGCTTCTCTCCGCAATGGGAGGAGTGGTGCTTGGCCCTACCATCACATCACACTCCCCCCCTTGGGAGGAATGCACTGCAAAATGAACATAACCATTTTTGAGTAGTTTTTTGTTTTAGTGTTGCCTTTTATGGTCAACATTCAACTCACTCGTCTTCTCCTCAGTTTCAGCAGTAAATCAGCAACCTTCTTCTTGTGAGCGTGGCTTTTGCACAGTTCAGTACTACTTGATTGCTTCAGATTTCCGTCATCGTCAATTGGCTCTCCATGCTCCTCTTCTTCATCATTCTCTTCATCCTTACTCTCCACCTCAGGAGCCTCTTGCTCCTGATAATTCCCCTTGAAGATCCCTTCAGGTCCCATTATGTCTTCAACGTAAGAATTGGACGAAGGTACGACAAGGATGAAGGTTGGGTAGACTGTTAGGAAATCCCACATGTATGAATCCTGTAAGGACATGAGAGTGGAGAATGATTTGTGTAGTGTAAGACTAATAATGTTAAAATTAATGTGAGTTGCAGAGTTGCAGTTATTGGGCCCTTTGAGTAAATTTGCAACTCCTACCATCACCTCCCAACAATCTTTACTTTACCCATGACTTGATCAGGAACTTACAGGAAACAACAATTTTTGAATTGTTTTTGGGATCATGACTGGAGCGACAAACACAGATCTTGTGGCCATGTCCATAGCTACGCCTTCAATGAGAAACACATCGTCAACTACTTTGCTGTTGATATTGATCATTGTCACGCCTTCCAGAACTGGTACGACGCCTCTTTGAAGATACAGGAGCAGTTTTTCCCGGGTCCATCCCTATAAGAAGGAAATAACTATCGGTAATGGTCTCATCAATTTTGTATTGCTTGTGTGAGCTCTAAATTGTAACTCCCATATGCAGGGGCTCACTGAGCTCCTGTTTCCAAATCTCTCTCGTTTCAGCCTTATCAATTTCACACACATACAGATTCTGATTGAAATACAACCACTGAATCTGGCAACTTGCAAGTTATCCAAATTCAAAGCAACACTAACCTGGAATCTAGCAGTGTATGGAAGAAGATTGACACCAATCTTCATAGCAATTGCTTTCCACATGCGCGCTCTAATCACAGGTCCATTGCTTGAATCATGGAGTACAGATTTTGCGACGCTCATTGGAACGTAAAATAGCTGGGAATAATCAAATTTGTATAGGTTTTCATCATTTTCAACAATGTAGACCTACCAGCAATCCAAAAATGTCTTACTTGACATAACCGCTGGATGAAGATGTAAATACCTAACCAAAATTCACCTGCACAGATGTTTCACACACAACCATTGCATCAGTCCTGCGGTTAGTGATCACACCTAGTTCACCAATCAAATTTCCCCCTCCCACAACATATTCTTCTTGCGGCATCTCTATCTTGTTGTGGTTGACAAAGAAGTCACAATTAGGCAAAACACCGTATGTTTTTGCCATCTAAACACCAAAAATTGATAAATCACATTTGTTCAAAATTGCGAAATTGTCAAGGTTTGAATCATTACTGAATATAACTTACAAATGTCGTATTTTCAGAGGGCTTGTAATAACTATGAACTAAACCACTGACAAGGAAATAAAGTCCTAAAGGTTCGTCACCATAATGTATGATGATATCATCTTTAGAAAATGATGTGAGCATGGAATTTTCCTGTAAAACAAACTGGTTAGCGAGTGCAACGGGCTAGAAAGTGGTGTAGTTATTATAAAAATGTGCCATACTGAGAAAAAATTAGTTGTTTCGGTGTCTCCAAATAACCAAGGAACCTCGAGGATGATGCAATCTGGATTACTCGGTTCAATTAGTTCCAAACTCCTCGTTTTTTTCTTTACTCGCAAAAGAGTATTTTTCAGTGTGGTCTGTTCAGTCCAATCCAGCATTCCTGCAATGCCCAACTATAATTGCATAGTCTGCTATCCTGGGAGACAGTAGTTTGCTAAATTGAATGGCAATCCAGTCTGCTAATCAGAAGCCACCCTGCCTAAAAGCAATAAAATGTATAAACTTCTGCTGAACTCGCTCTGAAGGGTCAGATGCATTGGCATAGAATGGGGTTCAGCAGACCATTGCTTTAAAAGGATTAACAAGGCAGCAGCATTAGTGAATCCACTTTTTGGAGCCTCTTGAAGCCAAGATTCCTCATAGCTTTGAAGCAAATGATGAGAGTTGAATGACAAGGGCGAATCAAAGGTTACCCGAAATTCTTGGAAGTCTCCTCTGGCAATCCCCTTGCCCTCTGAACCATATGGGAACAAGTGAGGAGGCTTGCCTATTGAAGGTCATTACCATACATTTCCGAAGTTCAATCGCCAGATGGACCATTCATTGACAATGAGTGCAAGGCTGCCTGCAGCATCTTTGCATCACTAGACGCACAAACTCTTATAAAAAAATCGTCAAGTCGTCAGCAAAGAGCAAACACTGAATAGCACCAGGGGAAAAGGTTGTTATGCTCTTGACAAATATGAGAAGGCACACTACTTGTAGCAAAGTAGAAGGCATACATGAAGACTAACATGGAGCAAGAGAGTCAGAATTAGAGGTATTGAACAGCCATTCCCTGAAAAGACCACACTTGCAAACTGGTTGTCACATCACCACCATCTTTCACTTTTCATCAAATAATTTCCCCAGCCCTGCTAAAGCTCAAATCCAAAAAATCTTACCCTCCTCCTTCATATCAGTAACACAGTCATTCATCGTGTTGATCACATGGCGGACAGCATGTCTCGTTTTTATCGTAATTGCGATTGTTGGGCGGTCTTTCTGAATCAATCCTGAATTAGTACAAACATGAGGCTATCAGAAAAGGACATTTTTGATACCAGATAGGTACTCGCTTAGTCCACCATGATAAGACGGCATACCGAGTTCTTTGGTTACACTTCGTCGTTCATTTTCCATGTAATCCACAAGTTGGTTAAATACCAATTCGTTGTCAACTATATAACCGAGAAACTTTATGACTTTTTCCAAGGATATAATGTACGTTTTGCCCACGTCGTACGCTTTGATGAGGTCATCATCCATTTTTCTATCAACCAGGTTGAGCAGTCTTGGGATCAGTGCCTGAAGTTGCAAAAGATGTTGAATACAGATTCTGGTCGATCAGTATGTTCTCAATAGGCCTGAAGCTTACCACAATGAAGATGTAGATTCGCGCAAAACGTAGAAGTATAAGAGTTTTGGTTATGACAGCAGCAATGTCCAGTAACAGAATATTTTGAATGTTTAGTCGCAAATATGAGTCAAGCACCATGGCTAGCTCTGTGGGTCGAATTATGATTCCTGTTGCAAACTCTATCTTGTTGACATTTGCTTGGAAATATTGCACAACTCCAATGCCCAACAGCTGGTGAAATAACATATTGAGGATTACATTTTTGTGATTTAAAGATAATCAGTCATACATCCTATAATACCGCCCTTTTCTTTTCAGCAAGATAATAAATTAAAAACCAATTTTTCTGCCAAAAATTAAAAGATAATAATAACTGCAGAATCATGTAAGCAGTGGCTAGTGACGGCAACAGTCAGGTTAGCCAAGTAAGGTAAGGAAAACATTTGATAAATGTGTTTAAGGCCTCTAGAGTAGGTGCTTGAGTTTCTATCAATTACTGCTCACCAAGATGAAAAATTCAAGGCAGAAGATGGCAAAGAATACAAAGTCCAACGTTTGGTAGAGGTGAAGAAATGGATGCACAGGTTCTTGGTGACGGGTGGAATAGGACATGTAGTAATTGACAAGAAATATTGCAAGGAAGATCAGGTCAAGCAGGCATATGCAAGCCATGATGATTTGAAAAAGTCTGGACGTACAAATCCTGAAGCATCGCGCTCGCAACCTGGCCAATGAATGGATAAAATTGATATGATCCTGGTTGGATTATGACGGCATTGGGGCAGAAATGGTAGTCATGTTGGGGCTAATGTTCAGCAGCTCACAACATACCACAACTACACATTACACAACCACTTGCCGTCTCGATCAGTGAGGATTAAACAAGCAGAAGCTGACACTAACTGGAAATTTAACGCACCAAAACGTTGGAATGAAACGATGGGTAGTTGAGGTTATAGTATACAAGAAACCGAAAAATCCCTTGAGCCTTCTCAAAGACGGAGAACCTTCTCGTAGAATCTTCAGATCTTTTTGCGACAAGATTGGATCATCTCTAACAGACGCCATCTCGACGACGTTCACCAAAAATCGATACCCGTGGGTAGTAACTGTCCCATTCTCGTTCTGCTTCCAAAACGACATCTGCAATTATTGCACTGTAGATAGGAAGGTTAATCAGTGGAAGATTCATAGTTCATTCTATCGACTGTTTTGCCACCTTACCATTTGCGCCTTCAGAATTCTGTGCTTAGCTTCTAGGGTGAGATCAATCAGTTCGTCGTTTGTAAGAGGAGCAACGCTCTCAGCGCCACATTCGGCGCAGGTTATAATCCTCGCTTGTACCGTTTGCTCGTTGGAATCACCCTCAGCAACCTGCAAAGACTCAGCAATGCCACGTCTGACTTCCACCAGGAAATCAACACGCAGTAAAAATGTAATGACAACGAACCGCTATCAACCGACTGTAAGGATGTCCCAACTTTGTGGTTTGATCAACGACTAACCAGTTGGCGTCAGCAATCACCCGATCCATTTTCAACTGCTTTATAGCCCTGGTGAAGAATTAAATTATTGTCAGGCGTTGGAGAACCATTTTTGAACCAGATCATCGAATATTTTAGATGAAATTACAGTTTGGAGGAGCTCACTTTTCTCGGCAAAGATTAATGTTGACGACAGCGCTGTCCATGTTTGATATTCTGGAGGGAGTCAAATCGTACATCCCCAGCGCTCTGACCAATTTTCCAAGGCCTACAACGTTGACAAACGCTGACAGCAAAACAATGCCAGAAACATACAGTATGAGCTGAAAAATGGAGAATATTTGGGTTGCAGAGGTTAACATTACAGTGGCCAGAAGCTTAAAATTAAAAAAAAAATTACTTTGTGATTAGCATTAAGTGAACTTACATCCTGGGAAAATTCAAATTGAATGTGTAAGGTGACGTAACAAGTCAGCGTCAGATGTGGCGTACCTTTGTACACTCCCCAGAGAGCTACAATGTAGTGTTTCCACGCGATCCATCCACTTCTGGTGATGTGAACAATTCCCGACATTGCGAGGGAAATTGTGCTGAGGGAAGAATCAGAAATTAAAATGTTTTCCTTGGAGATGGACGTACTGCCGGTGTCGAGCGAATGAAGAGTGGACAGGCCAAAAGGACAGGAAGATAGAAACCATGATACAGGGGGCGATGGCAAGGAGGAACTCGAATATGAGTCCCTTGATGTCAAGGATGTAGAATCTAAATAGCACATATATTACAGTTACACAGATAACAGTTCTGATAAAGATCAAAGAGCATCGATCAAGTAGAATCACCACTGCACCTCCCAGGGTGGTCAAATAAAAGTCTTTGTACCATTCTGGCATTTTCGCAGTTCTGGAAGGTCTAGCAGGGGGTGTTCTGCAATTCTTGGAGAGGGAGGAGATGCAACTATCTCCTTACAATGTACACATCACCAGGCTGCTGGCTGGATGGAGCCTGCATGGATGGGCTATCGTTGTATGCAGTGGCCACTTTGATTACTGGTGTGGCTGCAGTCTCGTCTATACACTTGAAGGAGCTATTTTTGGTTATATAGGCGTGTAGTTCTTCTTCATGCCAGTTTTTTCCACCATGGCTGGTTGGTTTATAGTTCTGAAGAACCTTCTCAAGGTGCCATTAGCCTTTGACCAATGAGAAAAGATATGCCTGGTTCACTCCCCCAGTTGGCACGGAATCCCACATATTCCTTGCTATTGAATGGTGGGCCATTGTCTGACTTGGGAATGTCAGGAACTTCAAACTCGGTGAACCAAAGTATTTTGAGCATAGATGATGAACACGTTGGAGAAACCATCTCCACAACTGAAAACTGAGAATGCTCATCCAGCATAGCCAGAATGTATTTGCCATCAAGAAAAGGACCAGTTATAATTCAGACCAAGGTCTTGCAGAAAGCAGGGTGGACCTAATAGGATCCCTTTGTTTGACTGATGTTACCAGCTTGGTGGTTTCTCTGTTTCAACTGACGTTATGCTGCTGAACGTACCAACTCATTATAAATCACTCGCACTAATCGTCACACCAATCCTCATAATTAACATAAATTAAACGGGTTAGAACAATCGTTAACTTCCAACAAAACACCAGGCAACATTAGCACAAGCGAGATAACAGTTCTGGTAAGGATCAAAGAGCATCAATCAAATGGAGTCACTTTGGCCACTACAATGGAGACATCAAGAATGCAGCTTCAAAGACGAAGAGAAGAATAATTTGCATTTGAGTTGAATCTCTCAGAGGCAGGGGTTCTTTGTCTGGCAACTATGTTTCCACAGAAAGCATAATAATCCGACCCACTTCAAAACTTGGAGCTCCTACCTCTGTCAGACCAACACCAATCTACGTTAAAGATCTCGAAAAGAACACTCCTGCATAAAAGGAGGCTCTCTGTCTTACTACTCTCTCAATGAGTTTTAATGGATTACGTACCGTGCCACCATCATGAGCCCATAGCAAACCATGATGACCCCCAGATCAAACGGGTTTGCCATCCGCCCACTAAACCCGATTAGCATTCCTGTGAGGAAATGCACCGCGTTAGCAAAATAAAATTCCATCAAGTCCCAAAATAACTCGAAGAACTTTTCTGCTTCACTGCTGTACTTGACTTTACAGCAGCCGACTGTTATTCCAAAGCATATCACGCTCAGGGCACCAGCCCCACCTAAAACGAAACAATACAAAATGAAGCTGAGAAAGAATATATTATCTGAAATTTTCTCTACAACGGGTTTACTTACCTAAGAAAGCCCCAAACCAGCTTGTAAAATATATACAACCCACTGCAAGAATGGCTTGGCACACTACGTCGTTATACGCAAGATTAAGCAAGTATTGGTATGCCAACCCATAAAAAAAGGCTGATATCATGCACACAACAAGCCATCCTAAGTATGCCATCAAGTTCCAACCTGAAAACAGTGGTTTTCCGATTATTACTGTCACCAGTGCTGCCACCACGATAATAACATTTTTGTGGTTAACCCTAAAAAATCCCTAAATACGCAGAAATCGATTCTCTCCTGATGATAATTGAACTATATTCACCGAATTGTGTGTCTCTTTCATTACTATGAGTGAAATATCTGCAGAACACAGGCACCAACAGAGCCATTAAAGATATTGAGATGATTTTTTCTCCTTGTAACAACAAATGTAATTGCCGCAGTTGCCCTGTAAAGTTGAATTGCTTTTAACCAGATTAATTCATAAATTTCCTTTATTGCAAATTTGTCAAATTAACGCATACCGTAAACATTTTTCAATTCTAAGAGGGTGCTGTCTACTTGGATGGATGAGAGTAGACATATTAATATTAAGGTTATTCTCCAGTTCCAGTTGAGCCTCATAGATAATATTGGGAATGTGAGCAAAGTCACAATGAAGCAATGAACGATGAATGCAGGTATAGTAACTCCAAGTATCTGAAGCAATGAGGAAAAGTAAGTTGGTGCCTTGAGGTGTTTGGGGTGTTTTCTAAAACACTGTTCCCCATTTAACCCTTTGCATAAAACAGTGGCATGAACAGGAATGTTGCAGCCATTCCAGAGCATGGTCCTGAAGTAAACCAGCAGGAAGGTTACTAAAGAACAATGTACCTAAGCCAAGGAGCAAGCCAGGCTCTGAGCTAGGGATGTTGGTATTGATATACCAATCGATATTTTGGTATGTAAATAGGGAATAATCAAACCAATATTGTTGCCAGGAATTGAGGTTAGGAACTTTCTCTGTTTATATGTACCCCAGTTGGCTTCTTGAATCCAAAACTACTAAGTTGACAGCTGAGGATACAGGTGAGGCACATGAATACAAGTACTTTAGGGCAGGGGCAAGTGCTTTTGGCGAGTACTTTATTGGAAAGGATTGGTGTGAAAAGGCATACACCAATCCAGAAGCAGGTGGTTTTGTGCTTCTCAGTACTATTGGTCAAACAGCTGTTTCAAACCACTCGGAACAGCACTTTGGATGACTTGTTGCACTGACACAGCTGATTTTGCAAGAGATTCATGCAACACTTACAGACAAACAATATTAGTTCAGATTTCATAAAATTAGTATTGATATTGGGGGAGGGATAGTGATAAAGAATATCGATATATCATATCGATATTTTGATATTTTTTCAACATCCTCCTATAAGCGACCATTTTGAAAACCAATCTGTACTTTGTGCTGTTAAGCGCATCTAGGCCCCTGTCCATGATTTGCAGAGACTGCTTGTTGGCAGAAATCCTTTCTGACTGGCCCATAAAGGAGAAGGCCTTTCTTATTGGTAGGTTTATGCGCCATCTGTTGGGGTTCTCATATTCCGCACAACATAACGCCACCATTGACACTCATGGCCAACTTACCTGACCCATACTCCTCGAAAAAGTGTGATAGTCGACTTTGAGAGTTTGGTAAAAGAATATCGGAGGAATGAGAAAATCGGTGATTACAACTGGAACTAAATCCGTTGCAAGGCTCACGTCATCGAGAAACTTCAATGATACTTTGCCGCAACACCATCCAATCAAGAGGACCAACGCCAATCTGACTGGTGCGCTAGAAGCTGACTTGAGGACGAGATGAAGGATCAAAATTAGGATCCATAACAGAGACACGAGGAAGATGGTCAAATCCAACGACCGGTGGTTGTCTGGAAAATGTGAGCAAATTATGAACGAAATAAGGTCAATGTGAAATAGCCAGATTTTTGTAGAGTCACATTATCTGTATTAAAATTTCAACTCTGTACTACCGGCTAGTGGCAGGCCACAGGAATTTTGTCTGTAATTTTCGAAGACCACTGTTTTAAATTACAACAGAAAGCCTAATCGCTCCATGATTGTTATTTCAAACGAACTTCTACAATTAAATTTCATATTACAAAAGGTGAACCTTATGAACTGTGCCAAATGAAAACCGGATCGTAACCTTTTGCCTAAGATGCTTGCAGAAGTGGGTACACTGATGGATCGCTGTAGGATAGTCGGGCTGGCCGAGGGGTGAGGGGGCCAGGATACTCACAGGCTGCCCCTTTGGGCCGGTTTGTTACTACCAGGCAAAAGTCCTTGCCATTGTTGCCTGTGCGCAGGAGATCCTCCGACAGGGGCTCACCTGCGCCAGGATCACCATACTCTGACAGCCAGGCAGCACTGAAGGCTATTGCAGCCTTCAATTTCACCTCGTGGGAGTGCCTTCAGTCCCTGAAGAAGCTCGCGAGGAGGAATGCGGTGACGCTCCTCTGGGTGCCGGGTCATCGGGGTATTCAAGAAAACGAGGAAGCCGACCTCCTTGCCAAACGGGGGTCGGCGTCCTCTCCTATCGGTCCTGAACCTTGGGTCGGGACCTCCAATTGCTACCTGAACCAGCAGGTCAGTATGTGGGAGCGCTCACAAGTGGCTGTCTACTGGCAAAGGCAACCTGGCCTCAGGCAGTCCAAGCTCCTTATCTCACCAAACTCGACCAATGATAACTACGTTTGATTGTAATGTGTTGACAATTGTCGTTTATGTGCCATAACGAAGACATAAAATGTCAAAAAGGTTTTCTATAGGCCTTATTGCCTAAAATGGACACAAATACACAGAAAATTGTTGGCCAATACATGAAAAACGAATAATTTCAATTAATTTCCTACTATTTGTACAGAAATTGGGTTTCCTCATCATTTATAACTATGAATAGTTAAATATACAGAGTTCAGCTCACTCCATAAAGCGTCCCCGTCCAATTGGAGAGGATCCATGCTCAATTACGTCAGGATCTTCAGGAAACTGTTGACTCTTTGTTAGTTTTTCGCAATACTAGGAGTTTGTATCTAGGTTGCTGAGGACGCACATAAAATCGTTTCCCGTTTATGGATTTCAGGCGACAAAACAACAGCCATCGTTTTGTAACGACGCTAATAATTAAGACGTTTATTCGTTCGAATGCTACAAAGCCGCTTTAACCGATTTGATAAGGTAAACTTTGTGACGGTAATGTTCAGGAATGAAGGAGGCGAGGAAGATGTGAGTCAAAATGGCGGTCATCCCCCAAATTCGATGTTTGGCGTTGACGTAGGCGGGTATGACGTAGGAGGAGTTTTTGTATCTAAATTGAGTGTGATGACAGTTGGCGGGATCGAGGAAATGTTTGAGAGGGACAGTGAACACTTCGGCTACTTCGTCGGGGTTGACTTTCATTTGGTCGATGTCGATTTTTCCCAAGTAGCCTATGACTGGCAGCACCGATAGTTCTTTACCTGTAAAAGTAAAATTCTAATTTAATTTTGTTCAATTCATATATAAAACGCTACAAATTCTTACACACGGATTGGTTATTCCTCGGACCAGGGAGACTCATTTCTTCAACATGGGGAAAACGGGGGTCCTGGACCCATTCCAATCGAATCAGGGTCCAAAAGTTAGTGGAAAATGACACCCCACACGCCTAGGTATGTACCAGAAATCTCGAAAATGCACATTCATAATGGGTAGAAAGATACCCATTTTGACCCATAACCTCATCCAGAGGGCGCCAATCGTTCTGGGACCCGCTTCATTGGATTCAGCGTCCAAAATTTAGTGGGAAATGATACCCCACACGCCTAGATTGCCAAAAATCCATTTTTTGAAAGATACATTCTTTGACCCCTTCCCCCGTCCAAATTTGGTCCGATCGGGTTGAAAAGTTTCAAGGACCAACTAGGGCCAGAAACGGGTTCCTGAGCAAAATTTCAGATTTTTAGACATTTCTCTACTACCAAAACCGGCGTGGACGGCGGACGTTTGTTAATTTTGATCTACGAGACACCTCGTAGACACCTTGAAATGTCCAGAAACAAATTTTGGGCCGAATCGGAGAGATTTACTTTTTGAATGAAAACATAGGTTTTCAATGAATTTTCTTCATTCAATGAATAACCAAGCAAGAAACCCGTATTTTAGTATGTTTTTTGTAGATGATTGTAATTTAATTAAAACTGTCAAAATATTGAATACAAGAATCGATGTTCAATGACATCGATTGTTTGGACTCGATGGATTTCCTCAAAAAGGCTTAGATCACTCTCTTCTCGCTGTATTAAGTGTATTAAGTGATATTTTACTTGGGTACTTTCGTGTTAACGCTTACCAGCATTGAAAGCCTATTTGATATATCGAATCAGTAAGTTAGACTCCTATGTGCAAAGAGGTTTTTTACCTACAGGTTATATCTCCGTAAGTAAGGAAAACACCCCTTATGGATTTTTTTTTTTTTTTTTTTTGTATTTCATTCATTGTTTTTTTTTTTTTTCATTTGTAACTTTTACTAAGAAGCAAATATATATTTATATTACATGATAATTGTTGTTTTCTTGTTGTTTTCCTTACTTGGTTGGTTGGTTGGTTTGAAGGGGTGTTTTCCTTACTTAAGGAGATATAAACTGTAGGTAAAAAAACCTCTTTGCACATAGGAGTCTAACATACCTGATTCGATATATCGAATAGGCTTTCAATGCTGTTTCAACAACTGGTAGGCGTCAACACGAAAGTACCTTTACTTGAATGTCTCTCTTTGTATCCATCGTCTGAATCTTTTAAAATGCTTAGGATATCAAAAACAATGTAAAATATCACGTCACTACAGTTGCATATAGAAGGCTGTGGATAGGTTCTTCAGTTGCCTTGTCTCACCTTTGCACTCCTGACATACCTGTTGCTTCAAGTGCCAATTTTGTGAATATGAAATTGTGGTTAACCTTTAGAATCTGGGCGTGATATCAACGGTCGATATATCGATAGCGATATGAATCAATTCATAAGAATGGTTAGGGATGTCATCCTTATCAATCGATTGTTATATCTATCGATATATTGAACGTTGATATCACGTTTCCTCCATCATCTATCAAGAGTGAGCCAATAACAACAATAATGCATCGTTTCAAACCAAGTTTCTGAGTTTCCAGCCATCAATCGCCTGTAGGCCAACAACTTTTGAATAGATACAAACGAAAACCACTTACCCACGTATATATTGCCTTCTCCCCATACTTGAACGTCTTTTCTGGCGACTCCTATCTCTTCTTCAGTTTCTCTGAGCGCAGTAGCCGTCAACGATTCGTCACATTTGTCTTCCATTCCTCCCGGAAAACTGACCTTGAAATATATTTTAGTGTAATGAGGAAAGCACGAAGCAGCGCCATAAATATACGAGTTATCTACACGATTTATGGGACAAACTCAAGGAGTCTGTTATACAGCTTTTGCAACACAACGTTC
The DNA here is from genome assembly GCA_019603395.1 of Cyrtorhinus lividipennis. Taxonomy (NCBI): domain Eukaryota; kingdom Metazoa; phylum Arthropoda; class Insecta; order Hemiptera; family Miridae; genus Cyrtorhinus; species Cyrtorhinus lividipennis. Next base: position 25,008,913 of record CM034004.1, read on the forward strand.
CTCTTAAATTTTATATTTTTTTAGTCAACTAAAAACCCCATTTTTTCCAACTTTAAGATTTTCTTTGTGTTTTCATCTTTGTCTCAGTAAAACGGCTTTGACTCCCTTCAATTATTATGTAAAATAAAAGTTGAGGATACCCTTAAATTCTGTCTTGATTGGTGAAAAAAATGGCCAATGTTCATAATTTCTTAAAAATCAACATTTTTTTCTGTCGTTTTTAATTGTTTGTTCCTAGTGTAATCAACTTATGTTTTTATGCAAAAATACAATCTCACCAATTCGGCCCAAAAAATTTTTTTCCTGGGCGTTTCAAGGTCGAAAAAGTTAAATGTCCGTCCGCCGTTCGCCGACTCTGGTAGTAAAAAAATTTCTAAAAATCTGAAATTTGGATCAGGGGTCCATTCTTGGCTTTAGTTGGTCCTCGAAACTTTTCAGCCCGATCGGACCAAATTTGGGTGAAGTCGGGCTCAAAATGTGTATTTCGAAAAATGGATTTTCGAGATTTTTGGCGACCTAGGCGTGTGGGGTATCATTTTCGACTAAATTTTGGACGCTGAATCCAATGAAATGGGTCCGAGAACGATTGGTGCCCTCTGGATGAGGTTTTGGGTCAAAATGGGTACCTATACGCCCATTTCAAATGTGTTTTCGAGATTCTTGGTACCTAGGCGTGTGGGGTATCGTTTTCCACTAAATTTTGGACCCTGAATCGATTGAAATGGGTCCAGGACCCACCACACCCACTGTTTCCCCCATATTGAAGAAATGAGTCTCCATGCGCCTGGTCTGAGGAATAACCAACCCCTGCGAAAGAATTTGCAGCGTTTTGTGCTATTAGAACAGAGGTTTTTCTGTAGGAACTCTTCATGAAAGAACATGCCCAGAATCTCAGCTTTCCAATTATAGTGTGAGAAAATAATTTGTTTAGGGGAAAGTTTTGGGAAAAAATTGAGTTTAAATACAAAAAAACGAGTGTTTTCGGGTGAAAATCGTCGTATTTTCCAATAAAATCCGTCTTTCATCATGAAAATGAGTTCAATATCGCAATAATTTGTGTTTTTATAATGCTGAATCGTTTATTATTTTGAATTAACTTACCTCCTAAGGGTTCCGCATAGACGGGGGGCATTTGGAAAACCTTATTTCTCAGTACTCCTAATACTAATTAAATAAGATGAGTTGCCACAACACTAAGTTATACTTCATCGGAGACCACGGGGGTGCCACTATTTGATTTAGCATCAAAAAATGCAAATTATTGCGATATCGAACTTATTTTCATAAAGAACGTCGGATTTTATTGGAAAATACGACGATTTTCACCCAAGAACCCACGTTTTTTCGCATTCAGGCGCCATTTCTCTTCTTGCACCGTTGGGAAGCTGAGATTCTGGGTTGTTCCCGAGGAGTCCCCGCAGAGGAAACTTGCTGTAATAGCGCTAAAAAGGCAGAAAAAGTGTTTATTTTTAAGAAATCTTCAAATTTAAAATGATGGTCTTTCTTTCCACCAATCAGGACAGAATAAAAAGAAAAGGATTTCATATCAGAGAGGTAGGAAATTCAACATTTTGTCAAACGGTGTCCTCAACTGTAATTTTACATAATATTTGAAGGGCGTTAGAGCCTTTTAACTGAAACAAGGTCAAAAACTTTTTGTAGCAAAAAAGCTGTATAACAGACCCTTGAGTTTGTCCCATAATTTATATAGACACACTGTAGAATATCAAGAATGATCAGCTTTCCCTTACCTGTCCTTTGTGTCTTTTCAAGCCGGCATTTCGCAACGTGTACAAAAGAGACAGTTCGTCTTTGATGACGCAGAGAGGAATCAAAACTGCAGCCCGTTTGCTGTTTTCGTCAGATAAAGGCCTTTGAGCCACTTTCATCTCTTGAAGTCTTTTGATAGTTTTGTCGATTTTCTCGTCAGTCACGAGACATTCGGGGCTAAGGAAATTTGTCGCGCTCAACAAACGAATGCCGGCCAAGTTGGACGCCGAACTGTTGAGAATTCGTGAGCATTTTTTCATCATGTCGGAACTCCAATTGCTGAACTTGAAGAAAAAACCGAATGGGTAAATTAGCGAACGGGTCCGCTGTCGGGGGTTACCTTGTCAAGGGAAACAACCGTGGGGAACCACGAACGTTATTCATGACGACCGACGCATTCGGTAAACAACTAATTATAAAAGCGTCTGTTGAAATAAAAGAAATTTTTTTCGCAAGCAGGAAACTTCGCTTTCACTTCCGGAAAAGGAAAATAATACGTAATCAGAGAGTTATCTGATAATTTCAATGAACGTGATAAGGACACGGCAGCTGCATGGATGAAGGGAGTCTACCATACCAGCTGATTGGGACTAGTAGAGCACCCTTGTATTACCGCTTGCGTTCTTTGAAGTTATCTCTACTCTATGTTACCCCTAAAATGTCTCGTTTGGAATTATATAAACTAAAATACATGAAACAATGTAAAACCACGAATTTTGCCTGAAAAAATACACACTATTGACGTGAATGAATTTAAATACGTGTCTCCGGGAACATCCGAGTGAGGGAGACTACACTGCGCTCTTGCGGCAGTTTTGTGAGTCTCAAGCGGGATATATGTCTTCCCTCCATGACCTGGTTGGTTATTCTTCCGAAGTACATATACATATTGGTATTTTGTATTTGTATTCCTCATTCCTCCTGGGACCTCTTTTCGGCTCTAGTTGGTCCTAGCAACTTTTCAGCCCGATTGAATCAAATTTGGGGAGGGTATGGGTGAGAATGTATTTTTTGAAACTCGATTTTATGACTATCTTGAGAACTAGGCGTGTGGTGTATCATTTTCCACCAAATTTTGGACTCTAAATCCAATGAGATGGGTCCTGAAATGATTGCCGCCCACCGGAAAAGGTTATGGGTCAAAATGGGTGCCTATCTACCCATTTTGAATGTGTTTTCGAGATTTCTGGTACCTAGGCGTGTGGGGTATCATTTTCCACTAAATTCTGGACGCTGAATCCAATGAAAAAGGTCCCAGAACGATTGGCACCCACTGGAAGAGGTTATGGGTCAAAATGGGTATCTAGGCACATACCCATTTCGAATGTGTGTTTTCGAGAATTTTGGTGATCTAGGCATGTGGAGAATCATTTTCCACCTAATTTCGGGCGCTGAATCCAATGAAATGGGTCCGGCAACATTTGGCGCCCTCTGGATGAGGTTATGAAATTGTGTACTATTTACCTACCTATCTACTATCTACCCATTTCGAATATGTGATTTCGAGATTTTTGGTACCTAGGCGTGCGGGATTTCATTTTCCACTACATTTTCGAAGCTGAATTGATTGAAACGAACCCGGGACACTCCACACTCACTGCTTTCCTCATAATCATGCGCTAAAGTATCATTGTTGACGATTTCACAGCATTTTTCCTCCAATTACCATGCTTTTATGTGTCATTAAAAATCAAACGCTCCCCTTCATATACTTCTCGACCCGTATTTCGGTTTATCCCTTCAATTGCCACTTCAAGGGAGTGTATTATTTTTGTTGTTACAGAAAGCGTTTGCGTGCAAAATGTATTGTTGAACGCCCTGCTTGATCAGGACCATAAAAATTTTGAAAAACCATTCACAAATACTACTTATTTTTACATATTTCCGTTCTATATTTGCAGAGTTTATGCTGAAAATGAGTTACGACTGTGGCCACAACTGAGTATAATGAACGAGAGATCACTCTTTCCAAACGATAAGTCTTCATTAATCCCAAACGGTGGAAGCAAATTTTTCAGAAGTTTATAAGTTTTCGGAGATGAAAATTTGGTCTTGTGTCAACAAATATAGTTACCTTACTTAAATCTTTACTCTCAGTGTTGAAATTTTGAGTTTGGAGTTACATTAGCACTACATGAATTTGAAATGAGCGGGAACATTGAAGTTCGTCACAGACCCGCTAGAATGCAGTCCATCGTCGGTGGTTTCTCGGAGTCGTACACCTCTTTCCAGATATACAGTATAACTTAATCAAAACTACATTAATTTATTCGATTGTATTTCCATCATAGTGCACAGAATATAATTTAATTGAGATTCAACTCTTATCAAGAGCGAGAAACGACAAAAATATCCCGCCAATCTCTTTTGATCTCAGCTGTGTGGAGTGGGAAGGTTAACATCAACATTTTACCTGCATAAATCGACAATTTTGGGCATGATTTGAGAAAAAATTGGTCAAAATATTGAATTAATTTTAATTTTTTTGATTGAAGTATCTTAATGGTATGTGATCGTGTATCGTACGTTCTAAATATAATTAATGTAAATTCCCATTTTTGAAATAAGGATTTTTGGGCGGGAAGGACCACAAAGCTGGTGCGCCGGTTCGGAGAACATCAATCCTCGATCGTAATCGAACTGTTTTGTGGACATACCTGCTTGCATTACGTCTCTTCTCTGCATCAGGTGAAAAGCGGGTTTTGACTTGTTCAACGTTATTTCGGCGTCCCTTCTACAACCAGATCAACTTTTCGACAAAAACCGATCAAGTACGTCGTGGAATCTTTATTAAACAATTACTACAAATTTTGGACGGTTGTTGGAGTGTAGAAACCGATGGAAGTCGTTATATTTACTGTTGTGTCACTCCGCTCAGGTTACGAGCAGGTTATGTGCAGTATTTTCATGTATAATGCGAATTTACTGTTGAATTTAGTCCGTTGTTCCATTTTATGGTGACTTTTGTGCGTCGAGAAGTGTTTCCGTGGTGGAATTCGGTTCGGTTTGGGGACAACTTTTTTGTTGATTTGGTGCGTTTGGCGCTCCCCGGCATGGCTTGTCCAAGTTTGGAGCCTATTGCGCCGAAGCCTGATCCTAGCGCGATTTTTTTTTTCCATTTCACAAATAGAATTTACTCAAGTTCAAATAAAGGAAAAATTCGTTATCTAACAACGTATTCTACACGCTACACTTGAGACGGAAAATTCTTCTGAATGCGTTATCAGGACCAAGCGCACAATGTCGATTTGTCCAAGTAACATTCCCCGTACAATAAGTAGCATTTCCATCTGGATTTTCCCCTTAAAAACAATCAACTTAACAAAATTTCGCTTCTTCATATATACCCACTATTGCCGTTCGTTCATTTTCTCAAATCTTCCGTGATAACGATAACAACTGAAATGGGCGGCACTTTTTGGAAAGCGCTAATTGAAAGTTTCGTGCTTACGAAAGCACTTTTTCCATTTCATTCTGTGTCATCAATTTCCCTTTTCAGCCAGTTAGAAACCTCAAAAATACACTCATTGTTGGGCGTTCTTTCATAGAAGACTTTGCCCGGTTATGTTGTGTAATTTCAAGTTTTTATTGTTTGTATGTCGAACCGGAGGAGTCTTTCCATTGTTTGTTACCTCCGTTAATCGACCAATTTGTTCGTCGATAACGTTATAAACAGTTGATCACGACGGGACTTGTTTCTGTTGAATCAAGGGCATTGTCCTGACGCTGGCACCGGTTCCAAGGTCATTCGTCTTTTAACCCGCGTCTCGCCTTCAAAACGTGGTCTGAAAACCCGAAATTTGAAGAAAAAAAGTCGCAATTTAGGTAATTATATTTGCAACGGAAACTTTAAATGCTTTGAATATTGTTCAGGAATGGATCAAGAAGATCGAATTAACCGGACTGGCAGTGCCATCGGATGTGAAGCGTCCGTTCAAAAACTCAATGGAAATTTGGGTGATTCCAACAAACGGTAAGTTATTTTTTCTTAATTTCCAAAGTATTTACCTAAATCAAAAAAAAGGAGTACAGCAGTTACAAAAACTGGAAATATAATCCCCAATATGGGCTACAAGCCCGCAGTAGGGGATGATAAGCTGTGCTGGTTGCTGAGCCTATCTCGTCAGTTCAACTTTAAAACTTACTAAAACTAAATTCAAATTGAAAAAGAAAAAAAGACACTTGATATTTAAAAAAAAAAAAAATCACTATTCAACTTCTCCCACATTTCCATTTTTTTAAGTTAAATTATTTTAATTTTTTCCTGAGATTGTTATCACTGTTTCATTTCAGGTCGGAACAAGAAACGGAAGAACAAGGAGTGCCAAATATTTCATTCCATTTGCCGAAAAAACTAGAAGAACCTCAAGGAGAGGCGGCCAACGAGCTTCCAAATGGGCACGGAAACGCCGAAGACGGCGCCAAGTAAGTTTGAACTTATGTTCGGAGGTGAGGTTCGCCGTTTTGGTTGGTTATTTCTTGAGTGATCAACCTATGTAATCATGCCCAAGGTCAAAGGAGGACCAACCTCTGTGACTGGCGCCAAAATTTGGCTGTGGACGTATGTCTAGATCAAAACGCTGAAAGTTCTTTCAGTGGGGTTGGTTATTCCTTGGACCAGAAGCAAGGAGACAATGAGGAAAACAGTGAGTTTTGACTGTCCCGGACTCATTCCAATCGATTCAGCGTCCAAAATATAATGGAAAATGATACCCCACACGCCTATGTACCCAAAATCCCGAAAACTTACTTTTGAAATAGGTATGTAGGTACCCATTTTGAGCCGTACTCACCTCCAGCGGGTGCCAATCGGTCTGGGATCCTTCTCATTGGATTCAGCGTCCGAAATTTAGTGAAAATTAATACCTCACGCGCCCAGATCGCCGGAAATCTTGAAAATCCAGTCAAAAAACATTTTCACCCCTACCAGCCCTCCCAAGTGTGAAACGTCGAGAAACATTTTGGGGTCGATCGGTCGATCTTCCGTGACCTTGAGTATGAAAATAGGTTGATTATTTAAGGAATAACCAACCAAAAGGTAAACCGCCCGTTATGAACCGGTATGAGTGAAAAAGCGTTTTTTTAAAATGAATTTTTGGCGATCTAGGCGTGTGGGGTATCATTTTTCATCATATTTTGGACGCTGAATCCATAAAAATGGCTCCTGGACCGATTGGTGTCCACAGTGGGTGGGTAGGGCTCAAAATGGGTATCTACATACCTATTTCGGATGTGGGTTTTCATTATTTTTGGCTACCTAGGAATGTTAGGTATCATTTTCCACTAAATGTTGGACTCAGAATCGATTAAAATGAGTCCGGGCCACTCTACACTCACTGTTGCCCCCATACTCCTGCCAGAGGAATAACCAACCGCTAAGTAACCCGTAACTCCCTCAATTTCCATGCAAATTTAAGGATAACCTGTGAAACATTAATTTTAATTTCTAGCACTTTTTGGTTTACAATTAACGATTCATAAAACAATAGGATTCATATGAGGATTGTCAAATCGCTTATAAAAGTTGAGGGAGAAAATAAATTTCTTTTTTGTTGACATTGTTATGGCTATTTTACGTCAAACTAAGGGATTCCTATTTCAATTATATTGTTTTATACATCATATTGGAATTAGTGGAATGATCTGAGCTAAACCAAGGACAAGTCTTACTTTTTTGGCGCTAAAAGAAGAAATATAGGCGTAACAGTAAATAAATCCTCTAATGTAATCACATTCATGGCCAGATTATTCACCAACTTCATCAGCCTTATAAAGTAGCTCTACAGCTACTCTTCCGATAAACGCTGATTCGTCAAAGGTGGTTTTATTAGGACTATCTATACTATAATAGTGCTATTATGCACTTCAAATTGAGGATTTTCTATTTCAAGTTCGAGGTTAACGGAAATGGTTTGTTTCCCCTTTCACATTAGTTTTAAACGCCATCCTGAAAAATACCTACTCCGTGCAGCTCAACATGACGAAGACATTCTATCCATCCCTTCCCAATGTCATTCTTTTGAAGGTGCCTGTTTATTCGCTTTAATGTCAAATTGGAGGTTTTCTATCTCAAATTTGAGAAAGACGGAAATGTTTTGTTTCACATTTATTAATTTATTAAAGTTCTGAAGGTCGTAATGCTAGCCCGCGTAGATCATGAAAAATACCTACTCCGTGCAACACAACATGACGAAGGCATTCCATCCGTCCCTTCCAAATGTTATTGGATGTTGATCCGCCCGATAACCGCTGCTGCAGCGAGATACTTACTTTAAACAATTTTCCCTTCATTTCCCGTTCATTATGTTCATTCTTACTTGTTGAATGTTCCTATTAACTTGCTGATTTGTTGTTATTGCTTTCCCAGAAATTAATAGTGCTTTTCTGTCCCTTAAAACCCTTATCATTTGATGAGGAAAACCTCCAATTTGATGTGAGAATTAGATTTGGAAGCCCAAAAGCGGTACAAGAAGGGAAATCCTCAATGAATGTTTTGAAAAAACCGTCATTTTTCATCACATTTTTGCTTAAGAACTTGCTCTGAGCCTGCAATCGTCACGAAATGGCAGGATCCATTTTTCGGCCCCTCTTCAAGGCATCCATGTTTTTGTTTCCGTTTTTAAAAAATGTTGCTCTAAGAAGCACACAGATCCATGTAAATACAAACATCGACCTCTCTGAATGTCATCATTGGCTCATTTCACTCGCATTAATTTTATTCTTGTAGAAGCAAGAGTATCGGTGACTTACTGCAAGATACCGAAGAGCTTCCAGACACTCTTGTATTAACCCCTACCAAAGGTAAAAAGGTGGATTGAGAAACTTCAGTTGGCAATTTCAAAGGGACAAATTATATCTGTGAATTTTATTTTAGATTCCCTCGACAAAGTCAATAAAGTAGATGAAATTGATGCTCAAACCGGTGAGGACGAGAGCAAATCTGGCGAAGCTAAAGACGCTGTAAACAATTAGTGAGTTGATTCGAACTTTTTGAAACGTTGCTCATTTTTGATTGGTTATTCCTTGAATAATCAAACTATGTTTTCATGCTCAAGGTTACAAGGGTCGACCATCTCCAATTGGCCCACACAAATTTCGGACGTTTCGTTATGTGTAGATTAAAAATTCTGCAAATACTTTCACAAGGGTTAAATTTTTCTCGGACCAGGAGCATGGGGGAAAACAGTGGGTGTGAAGTATCCCGGACTTATTCCAATCGATTCAGCGTCCAACATTTAGTAAAAAATGATACCCCACACGCCGAGGTCCAGAAATATCGAAAACACACATTCGAAATGGGTAGATAGGCACCCATTTTGACCCATAACCTTATCAAGTGCGCGCCAATCGTTCCTGGACTCATTTCATTGAATTCAGCGTCCAAAATTTAGTGGAAAATGATACTCCTCACGCCTAGAAACCAGAAAATCTCGAAAACACATAATCAAAATGGGCGTTTTAAGTGTCTAGATCAAAAAAGTCAAATGTCCGTCCGCCGTCCACGCCGACTTTGGTAGTAGAAAAATTTCTAAAAATCTGAAATTTGGGTCAGAGGCTCGTTCCCGGCTCTAGTTGGTCCTCGAAACTTTTCAGCTCGATCGGACAAAATTTGGGCGGGGTAGGGGTCAAAATGTTTTTCAAAAAGGGATTGTGAAGTGTGGGGTATCATTTTCCACTAAACTTTGGACGCTGTTTCCAATGAAATGGGTCTCAGAGCGATTGGCGCCTACTGGATGAGGTTATGGGTCAAAATGGGTATCTTTCTACCCATTTTGGATGTGTTTTCGAGATTTCTGGTACCTAGGCGTGTGGGGTATCGTTTTCCACCAATTTTTGGACGCTGAATCGATTGAAATGAGTCTCCAAGCTTCTGATCCGAGGAATAATCAACCCCTGTTTATGTATTTGCAGTTATTCAGTAACATCTGAACCAGGGTTGGACCAAACCCGGACCAAAAAACTTACATAATTTAAAATCATGGGTAAAATTGCGTATTGGCAGTAAAAAAACCAATAAAAAGTTCAAATTATTACCTTCGATCTGAAAAAAATCAATATCAAAATAATACCTTTATCTTGAGCTTCATAAAATGAACCGGAAGATTGGTGTTTTGTGTTGATAAACGGAGATCATACAATTATACCCCTTGAGAAGTGTAATAATACTGAGGCCTAGAAAGGCAGTGTCTCTTGAGGGAAATGCCACTTTGGGCATCCAAAAACCTTTAAAGGCCCTTTGGCACTGGTATGTGCCCCTCTGCGTTTCACTCTCATGATAACTGTGACTCAAGATCTGCTTCTATTTGATTGTTACAGTGGATCTGAAGAGAAGAAAGCTGTTAAACCAGGTAAATATATTATTTTACGCCAAATAACTGACGTTTGTCTTATTTATAAGAGACACAACTGAAATTTTCCGCGTGTTTCTCAAATTTGTGACAATTCTAAGGACCGTTTTCTTTATTTTATGGCCACAGAAGACAGTCAGGACATGTTCGATTCCAACGCAGAACCCAACAAAACTACCGACAGTCCGTAAGTGGTCCGTGTTTTGTTCTTATTTTACCAATTTGATTGAACTCGCTTTGAATATCTGATTCGTATTTCAGCGGCTCTAATGACCAAGCTCATACCAAAGAAGTTGAGGACTCGCAGACTTTCAACTCGTTTAAACTTGAAGTGACGGACTCGCAATTCTTCAAGAACGATTCTTCTCAGGATTCCAAAGGTTGGGATTTGTCTGATAGATTTAGCAAATTTCGCTTCGCAATCAACTAAACCTTAAAGCCTTTCTTCCTACAGACCAAGAAGAGAAAGACAAAGATGAGAAAGGCGAAGATGATAAAGATGAATCTGACGCCAAAGACAAATCTGTCTCACCTGAACCGTCGGTTATATCGTCTGACGAACCAAGTGAGCGGCCGACAGTTCAGAGCGTAAGTGGCCCTTTATTTATTTTAAGGTCCCTTAAGTTAACTTATTTACTCTTATTCTGTGGGGTATCGTTTTCCACTAAATTTTGGCCGCTGAATCCAATTAAATGAATCCCGAAACGATTGGCGCCCACCCGAACAGGTTATGGGTCAAAATTGATGCTAATCTACCCATTTCAAATGTGTTTTTGAGATTTCTGGTACCTAGGCGTGTGGGGTATCATTTTCCACTAAATTTTGGACCCTGAATCGATTGGAATGGGTTCGGGAACCGCCACACCAACTGTTTCCCCCATTTTCCCCACATTGAAGAAATGAATCTCCATGCGCCTGGTCCGAGGAATAACCAACCCGTGTGAAAGAATTTGCAGCGTTTTTACAAGGACTAGTCAATATGTGACTACTCAATTTGTTCTGTTCTTACTTAAGTCATTTTTCTCTTTTGACAGGACAACCCGGAAAGCTTGCAGTCTACCACCCCTTGCAATTGCGATTCCAACTGTTCGACGCGCTTCCTTTCAATGTCGGAACGCCTGAGCGCCGTTTGCCAGCAATTAAGCGATTTCATTAAACTCAGACGTCGAGTTGACAACCCAGATTTGGCCAATTTGCTGTCAGTGTTGACCAGCATCAAATCGCTGGCAGATAACAAATCTCAATCAATGGGGTCGCCTGTGCCAGACGTTGCTTTCTATACAGTGAGTTTTGCTTTAGTCCTACTTTCGCTCCCAACCAAATCTACTTTTGATTTCCTATCTTCACAATATTATTCTAATTTATATTTTCCAGGAAAGCGTCTCCTCCGCGAAGAAAACCCGCGCTCGGTCGCGTACTCCTATGAAAGAACCGAAAGAAGCCGAAAAGAAAGTGAGGAAAGCCAAACCCCAGCCACCGGAGAAAGTCGATTTTCAAAGTACGTTGTCACTCTGGAAAAACATGCTATTTGTATATAGATTGTATATAGATTGATTTATTTGTATATAGATTGTATATAGATTGATTTATTTGTATATAGATTGTATATAGATTGATTACACAGGGGTAGAGGGGATGTCCACTGCAGTCTTCACTGCAGTGTCCAAACCCCCACACCTAGGCCTAGTGGCCCATTGTACTAGCCCCTGGGTGGTCACAAAGGAAGGCAGACTACAAAGGCAAACACGCATGTTGTGATATGCCCCCGGACAACCATTTTGGATACTTACTGCCGGTACTATATTGGCCTCACGACGTCGAGTAAACGCCGGGTGTGCTGGATTCGAACCAGCAGCCTCGAAACTCTGACCACGGGAGTCTCGAGCCCTTAGAGACCGACGCCTTATCAGCCTCGGCCACCTCGGCACCTCTATTTGTACGTAGGGACATACGATACTGAGCGATATGAGTAAAGTATCGAATATTTCTTTTGATACCAAGTACTTTTGGTATCGATGCTTTGGCCAGTATCGAAAAAGTTACTCTTATGGAGTCAAATTACAAACATTTTATTGCTGTATTTTTTTCTTTCAAGGGAAAATTTTCTTTTAACAATCCCTTCAATTCATCAAAATCTGGTTCATCTTCACCAAATTCAAACCCAATCCATGTTGTCCATTATAGCCCGTCCAGGCCTCAAACAAACTGTGAATATTCTGACCTAAATGTTGGGACGTCTTAGTTACAAGGTGAGCTCTCGAGCAAGCCGGGGAGTATCGTCCCGTAAACGGCTGTATAGTCCGGAAGTGACTCCTTGAAAGCTGTAAACAGCTCCGCCAAGATCAACCCTTTACTGGGAGAGGCAAGGACATGCGGTGGTGGCCATGTTTGGCGAAGATGTCTCTATGGCATTGGATCCTTGTATCGGTACGCACCTACTGCAGCTCCGGCTCAGCCACCCCTCTGAGGGTATCAGCCTCTGTTGACGATCTACTGTGTTTCCACTTGCGCCAGAAAAGCTGTAACTCTGAATCCGGCAGCCGTCCCCATGTAAACCCTCGTATCGGCGTGGATGGCTGGGAGAGCGCCCACTCCTAAGGCCGGGTACACACGTTGAGGATTTCCTCTGAGGAAAACCTCGGAGGCGGCCGGAGCCGGACGGAGCATCCACACGCGAGGCCTTTTGAGGAAAACTGTGTTGTAGCTATGGCCCTCGTGACGGATGATGACATCGCACTCCTTGGTCTTTTAGCAGTACTTCAGCAAAAAAAGAAGTCAGATCGTACCAAATGGTGCAAGTCGTGGTTGCGCGATCGAAATGTGGCTTCCTCTCCGCCTGGGCTACTGAAAGAACTTACCGTGGAACCTATCGAATGAACTACCTTCTGTAAAGCTCTATAAAATCCTCCTATATCATGTCCTTTGGAGACAAACTTCCATTTGTCGACATGACCAAAAAAAAAAAAAAAAAAAAAAAAAAAAAAAAAAAAAAAAAAAAAAAAGTCTACCAAAACGGGGCGAAAAACAAAAATCAAAAAATAAACGAGGAGCTACAACCACTGTGACGATAAAAGCGATACTTCGACCTGCAGGCCAACCGATCACCTCATCCACACGTGAGGAAGGGATTCAGTTCTGGCGACCGGATGAGGCGGCCTTTCCAAAATTCGGAAAGGCCTGGTGGCCTGTAGAGTCCGCCTCAACTGAAGGCCTCACACGGTCCGGTCGGCCGGAGAGGTTGGCCTCAACGGGAAATCCTCTCCGGAAATCCTCCGCCTAACAGTGTACCTGGCCTAACATGGACATCGCTTTCAACGCCTTTTGTCCACATGCACCGGTTGGTAGCGAATTTATATAATAACCACGAAATATCATGGCTAAAGGCAGTCGACTTCATACAATTTCTGTCCTCCCACGTAGTCACCTCTCTCACTTCCTGCCCCTGGTTTCCTCTACAAGCCGGAGTCATTCAGTCAACAGTCAACTGACTGTCTCCAACATATCTTGAACCCTTGGCGTTACAAGAGGTATGGGGATGGAAGAATAGAGACTGTAGGGTTTTCGCCATTTGGGATTACTTTATTGAATAAACAGCCTTTTTGAAGTGAAGACAATTTTGCCATTTTTTGATGCATCTTTATTATATTTCCAAAATTTAACACCCACACTACCTTAACCTATTTTTCTAGAATTTTTTATTCTTGTAAAAACTTCTTGTGAGTACTTTACAAGTATCGTTGTCCCTATTTGTGACAAATTCAGTTCCCGACTGACGAATCATTTTTTTCACAGCTGTCAAAGGTCTGGCAGTTTTTGCCAAGTGGCCCAACAGCGGTTGGTACTATCCGGGCGTGGTTGAGGGCCTCAGTTCGGCCGAATGGAAAGAATCGACCAACGTCACTGTTACGTTTTACGACGGCCTCGTCAGGGAAATGAAAAACATCAACATCCTCCCCGCCGGTTTGATACCTCCTGGAGTGATCCTGAGCGACCTTGACGACGAAACGGAAATGATAACGAAATCTTGCGAAACGTATGAAAACAGATGGTCTTTTCTTTGTTCTTCTTCTTATAAGGAAGCGTATTTTTCATAGCTTAATCTTGTTTGTCCATAAAAATTACAAAATTATTTGAAACAAAAGACGTTATGGCTAACGTGACCATACGTCCTGCTTTACAGCAAGTTGTCCCACTGACAGCAATACATGAAATTTGGAAGTTTTCCATCCTGCATTATTGTTTTCGGCATATCAGTAGATGATAATGAACTCTAAAGTGTGGCACATGGATTTTCATTGTTTTTTAACGCTGATTCGCGTGATGCTATACGTTTCTTAATTCGACCGAATTTGCTGATTGATGACCAAAATCTATCTTCTTCTTTTTATTATTATTTGGTTTAAGCCTATCACAATATTAATAATACCTTAATGATGAGTTCTCCACTGGGTGGATACGGTACTGGTATTATCAACTTGGCACGGTTATAGGTCTTTGTTTAAATGCGTTAAGTCGGAGTTCAGTCTGGGATGGACGGGATCAATTGTAGGATGTGTCTTGGGCGTCGGAGTCGCTGGGATGAGAGTGGGGCAAACCCTCCAGCAAGTTGGTTGAAGTGGTCGGAGTATGCAGCTACAAATTTTTTCATGAAAGCCAGGCGGGGTCGTTGGTGATTCCAATAAGAAGTCGTACAGGGTTTCATTTCTGATGAATGGGGGGGGGGGGGACTATGGAGTGTTGTAGGATCGCATTTTGGCTGTTTGAACTGTGAGTCTGAGCAGGTTCCCCGTAAGTCCATAAGGGTTTTGTATAGGAGAACCTTGTTGGGAAGTGGAACATGTGGGTTGGAGAGAAGAGGCTTAAGTTGGCATGTCCGGTTCTGGTTCTTTTGATAAGGTCAGAGATGTGTTCGTGTTAAGTGAGGCGACGGTCAAGAGTAACACCGAGGTATTTGCAGTAAGAGGCAGTGGGGAGAGTGGTACCGCAATAAAAAAAAATCTATCTGTTCATTTCGCATCCGTTTTGGACTCACAATTTTTTCCCTTTTTGGTTGGTTATTCCTTGAATAATCCACGCCGTTTTTGGTAGTAGAAAATTTCCTAAAAATCTGAAATTTGGGTCAGGGGTCTGTCCCCATCCGAGATGGGTCCTCGAAACTTTTCAGCCCGATCGGACCAAATTTGGAGGGGGTAGGGTTTTTTTTGAAAAATGGATTTTCGAGATTTTGGGTGATTTAGGCGAGTGGGGTGTCATTTTCCACTAAATTTTGGACGCTGAATCCAATAAAATGGGTCCCAGAACAATTGGCACCTACCGGAAGAAGTTATGGGTCAAATTGGGTATTTATTACCCAATTTGATTATGTGTTTTCGGGATTTCTGCTACCTAGGCGTGTGGGGTATCATATTCCACTAAATTTTGGACCCTGAATCGATTGGAATGGGTCTGGGACCCGCCACACCCACTGTTTCCCCCATTCGAGGAATAACCAACCCGTGTGTAAGAATTTGCAGATTTTTTTCATTTACCAACGAGATCTCGAAAGTTAGTCTACGTAAAAATCTGAAAACAGGAGCTTAAAATTAAAAAAAGCTGTTTTTTTTTTTTTTTTTTTTTTTTTTTTTTTTTTTTTTTTTTTTTTTTTTTTTTTGGTAGGTTATTCTTTGGACCAGCAGCATGGAGATTCATTCCAATCGATTCAGAGTCCAAAATTTAGTGGAAAATGATACCCCAAACGCATAGGTACCGAAAATCTCGAAAACCATTTTTCGAAATACCCATTTTGACCCCTACCCCTCAAATTTGGTCCGATCGGGTTGGAAATTTTCGAGAACCAACTAAAGCCCAAAACAGGTCCCTGACCAAAATTTCGGATTTTTAAAAAAAATTTCTTCTAACAAAATCACGTGAATCAGCGTTAAGATGCATTGAAAATTCATGTGCCACACTTCGGAGTTCACCATCATCCACTATTTGACAATTTGGGGGTTGCGCAACTATGCGTGCAATAACAATAATGTATATAAAATATAGGTTGAGGCATCAGGTAATTATAAAATTTTTTGGTAAATTCCGAATCAGCAACAATAAAAGCTGCAAATTCTTTACAGTAGTTGGCTATTCCTTGGACAAGGAAGATGGAGACCTATTTCAATCGATTCAGCGTCCAAATTTAGTGGAAAATGATACCCCACACGCCTAGGTACCAGAAATCTCGAAACCCCGCTTTTGAAATTAGTAGATGGATAACAATTTAGAGCAAAATATCAATTTGTACTAAAGTAAGCGAGCAAAGGCATCATCAACGTCCTGTGAGTTCGACTATATTCGTATACGCTCGGCAATAATACACTTTTCCGCGGCAAGTTTAGAATAAACAGAATGATTGAAAATATTAATTTAAATTGTATAAAAATAACTGTAGCACTATGTCTAAATGCCCTTAAAACCCGAGTTTACAGTTTCAATTTTCTAAAAATTTTCTCGGGGAAAGGCCTAGGTGTCCCCTTTGGAGTCTTAAATATTTGTTTAGGTTAGTTATAGCTCATAGACTGTTGCTTGTTCTAATGAAATCTAATTCGAGTGATCGAATTACAGCAATGACGGGCACCAAGTGGAATTCACATTGAGTCTCAAAGACAATCCAAACTCAACGATCGACGTTGGATTCAACAAATTGGCCATCCGAGCTGTCCACATGAAGTCTATCAAACAACTGTTGGAACCTACGATCGACGTCGTCCCCAAGAAAATGCACATGGTTTCTCTTGGTGAGCTGTGGAAGATTTTCTACGTGTAGTGCTTTTTGTAACGTCGTTTCTTAGAGTTATTATTTTTATTTTATTTTTCAGACAACCTTGTCAGCGGCAGGAGGGCACGAGTGCGGCCGACCAAACAAGACGAGGATATTTTAGACACTCCCAGGTAATTGGAATGTGCAGCTACTTGCTGCTGAGATAAGACCCTGTGTCACATGGTAGACTTTTCCGCTCAACCCAAAAGTACGAAAAACGCTGCAATTTCTTTCAGAATGGTCAGTTATTCCTAGGAGCCAGAATAAGGCGAAAACAGTGAGTGTGGAGTGTGTCGGTCACATTGTAAATAATTTAATAATTGATTGAGAGTCCAAATTTATTGGAAAATGATACATCACACGCCTAAATCGCCAAAAATCTAGAAAACCATTTTTCAAAAAGCACATTTTCACCCATACCGTCTCCAAATTTGGGCCGATTCTGCAGAAAAGTTTCGATACGAGTACCTACTACAGCTAAAAGAGGTCGCTTACTGAAAATTTCACATTTTTAGACACATTTCTAGTACTCATTAAGAACGGTGTGGACGGTGGACGGACATTTTGCCTTTTGGTCGGTTAAGCTGGGTTCACACGGACGTGGTTTCTCCGTTAGCGGCACTGTGGTAGAATGGTGGGGGAAATAAGTTTTGAGTTTGAGTGTTCACATGAATGCAGTGTGGCAAGCGCGTTCGCGGAGCTGATTGGTGGCAAATTGGGGAGGGCTGCGCCGAGACCCACTGCGCATGCGGTAACTGTGGCAGATATCAAAATGATTTGCGGTGTACAGACCGCTTCAAAAGTTCACCTGTGACACCTGCGATAGACCCATGGAGTATATTCATTCTCATGCTGCTGGGTTTATTTCCCTCAGCTGTTGTTTCTAGTTTTTTGAAATACTGCACACTTCTCACTTTCAACTGGGTGATCAAGGGCTAGTTCTGTGCGCTGACAGCTCACACACTTCCAGTTTTGGGGAGGTTTGTCACACTTTCTTGGCTCATGCTCCCCTGCTCCATCTGCTGTATGCTGGTGGCCATCAGTATGTTTTGGCAGACTGTCCGTATGGCTGGCATTTGTAGCATCTGCTCACATCAATGAAGTCAGTGACATAACATTGGTTGAAGCCAATTTAGAAAGGTTTGTCACCTTTCAGCAGATCTCTTGACTCTGACTGAGACTTTGCAGACCCAGATGCAATCGTCTGGCCATCTTTCCCTGTCTCCTTTTATGAAAGAGGGAACCAACTCTTGCCCCCACTGTTCTTCTGAGAGGGTTTCATTGAGCCATCGGTTCTGTTGGTGGACTTTAGAAGGGATATCTTTTTTTAGAATCTCTCGATCCACACGATGTACTCGCATCATCTCTCTGCCATGCATACTTCAAAACCCTGTGCATGAGTGCGCTTTCCAGCTTCTTATTTTCTGTGCCCCCCCCCCCCCCCCCCCCGCGGATTATCAGTCTAGTCTTTCCCGCTGGCCTGCATTGCTTGATGCCCACTCCTAGTTGCATGGGTCAACGACTGCCTTCATTTCCTTGCGCAGGGAAGGAGGGGATAGTAGCACCTTGCTGTACAGCTCTTTTCACCCTCTGTTTCGCTTGTCTCGGTTTGCATTTGCTCATTTAGTAACCTTGCCTCACTTCATCTCCTCACTATCAAGGGGGTGTGTTCCCCTGTCTTGTTAGATTTCTTGTAAGGGCTTTGTCTACATTCTTGGCCAATTCCTCACGACGATTCCTTCTGGATGAGATTATGGGTCTAAATGGGTATCCATCTGCCTATTTCGAATTGTTTTCGAGATTCCTGGTACTTACGCTTGTGGGGTATCATTTCCTACTAAATTTTAAACGCTGAATCGATTGCAATGAGTCTCCATGCGCCTTGTCCGAAGAATAACCTACCCCTGAGAATGATTTTTCAGCATTTTCCCCCCTATTTTTGCCATGTTCCTGGGCGAAGGAATAATCATCCCCTGTGAATGGATTTGCAGCGTTTTCGTCTAGACATCATGAAAGGCATACTGTTTAATTTTGAGCCAATCGAAGTGGTTGACCTCCCCCTTTCCATCAATAGCTTAGGCTTGATTACAAAGGTGAATTATTCGAGGATTAACCAAACAAAACAAGTACATGGAGGTTCGTGGGGAGAGGGTTGGTTTGGCCGCCTCGTCTCTGATATATGCTGATCCTATTCCTGCTCTTTTTCTTAATTCTTGAGGTTGGCTGGGATAAAGCTAGCTCCTATGTGAAAGTCAGACGTGTAATAGAAAATTTAGTCTCATCAATGGTCTATACTATTTTTTTTCTGATAATGAGAACATACCTAATGCTATTGAAACGTATAGTATTGTAACAGAAATTTGGATGATTGTAATATATTTTTTTTAATGCTGATTTTCAGAAAAGGGACGAGAAAAAGTGTGAGAAAAGCAGCTGAGGAAGGCGTACCCATGGATGACGAGGAAGTCGTTGAAGAAGGAGATGAGCCCAAGGCTACTACCAGCAGAAAGTGAGTTTCATACGCTCAGAATGTTCACTGGAATGCAATTCTTCTGATGTACTGGTTATATCACTTCAGGGAGTGATGCAACGTCCGCAGAAAGCAAGAAAGAATAGTGTTTTAGTGATGAACTACCATTTTCTTGTGGAGTGCTGCAAGGAACTGTATTTGGCTTCATTTTTTCTTAATTTTTATTGGTGAATTATTGAATTTAGACATTGATGGTTCTATTTTGATTTTAGCAGACGAAGCAGTAATCTTACTTTATGGAAAGGATCTACCATCTTTACTTAACAAAATTATTAACATTTTGAAGTTGATGTAGATGGTTCGTTTTACATTAGTTCTAAAACACCGCTACTCCAGATCGTGTAGATCCTGAAAATAACTCCTCTGTGCAACACCACATGACAAAGACATTCCGTTTGTCCCCTCAGAAGCCATCCTTTTGAAGATGTTTGTTCATTCGCCCAAATTTCAAATTGAAGGTTGATGAAAATTGTCCGTTTTACATTAGTTTAAACGCCGCCACACTGGCCCACGTAGATTTTGAAAACTACTCCGTGCAACGCAACATGATGAAGACATTCGACCCGTCCCTTCCGAGTGCAATTTTATTGAAGGTGCCTGTTGATTCGCCTGACAGCCACTGCTGCAGGGAGATTCATTTCCGTTCATTATGTCATTCTTTCATGTTGAATGTTACGTTTCACGCTAATTATTTGTTATTGCTTTCCCAAAATTGAACAATGTATTGCTGTCATCCTCCATATGAACGTGTAAAACCTCCAATTTGGAGTTGAAATGCTATCGATTCACTGGCTATATAACGAGCTCTATCGGCCGCCACATATTCTAATGAACTTATTTGTTAGTTGCAGAAGGAAATTTATCTACGCACTCCTGATTTCTTATGCCATTATATTATATCTTATTTTCTTTTTGTCAATGAACTACTATTTCATTCTTTTCCAGGCGTTCCGCATCCGACGACCAAAGTTCAACGCCCAAACGGCAAGCGAAAAGAGTCAAACAGTGAGACAACGACGTACCATTTTGAAAAAATATTACCGTCTCTCTCATCTCAGTCACTTCTCTTCATATCCAAAACAAAAAATCACCGGAGTAAAATTCAGTAAAATAAAAACTAACACGTATAACTTAATTCACCGGGGCCATCGCTCTGGCGAAGCGTCTTCGATTCATTGGAAGAACCACAGATGGCGCTATTTCATCAAATTTATCGCGACGACGTTAAAATTTAAGTTGAAATTTGTTTTCTAACTAACATTTTCTTAGGCTGTCATAGGACCAAGCTTACGGAAGGCGATTTTGCACAATTTCATGACCGTTGGCAGAAATCTGTCGTTCTAATTTTACCAGTTAAAATGAAGAGAAAACGATGCACAATTATAAAAATTGTATATTTATTTTTATTTTTTTCTTCAAATTCTTCATTTTATTGGGGAAATAACAACCATTTATATGATAGAGAGAAACGATTATGGGATTAATCAATGTATATTAAACGTTGTTTTGTCTGATATGTGTAAATTGCCGTCGGTTGCGAGGTTCATTTTCCGTAGTTGTATCTATATAGGGTTTAATTATATTGACACTTGAAAGAAGTGGGTGTTTTTCTCTTTGTTATTGAGATCAGTGCAATTACTGGAATTTCTTGTCTTCAATCAAGTACAACGCTCGAGAAAAATATTTGAATTTGGTTTTCTTTAAAAAAAAAAAAAGGTTGGTGTTGTGGAAAAATAACTTTTTTGAAAATTTTTGTTACATTTGTCGGGAATTCCAACGTTTGTTTATAATTATTTGTCTTAAAAAGACGCCATATGGACATAATTTATTTAATTTGTTCTAATTTTTTTTTTTCTTTTTTTCGCGTCGACCCTACTTATTAACCTGGCTCATTAATTTCATCAAGTAGAAATTTTCATTCCGCACAATTTTGCCCATTTAATTGACAACTCGTTGAAACTGATGAATTCGGGCGACGCCTTTGTTTGAATTCTATTTACCGTTTCAGTTTTGACGAGTTCACAACTGTTTCATGAGTCAGTAGAAGTTGAAAAATATAATTTGTACGCTGGTCAGTTCAAGTTGTCAAATTCTTCGTAGTTAGTGAATAGTATTGGCGTTATTTGTTTTTTGGAAAGTACCTAACTACAGTTATATTGAGCAGGAAACCAGTATGTGAACCCTTCGAATAAACATAGATTGATATGTGGTGGTTTTATTTTCAAAACTAAACCCTTTCCTAAATCACTGGGTTAATCGAAACTATTGTATTGTACATTATAAATGCAGTATTCAGACTAAGTCATATACCAAGTATTTACTCGGTCCGTGGAAGGTTTAGAAAGCTTCTGAGATTTATTTTATTTCCTCAAAATAACAAGAGTATTATACACGAGTTACGAGTTATACACATGAATGAGGCCTCACATAGCATTTTTCAGCTAAGAAAAATATATTTAATAAGCTAAAATAAATTATAGTGTCGCCGTAAAGCGGTGTAGAATCATATTTTACTATTTGATAATAATATTTCTTGATAAATCAAATTCCCACCACCTAGTGCCCCTAGGTAACCTGGGTATGTACGAAATCAAGAATATTGAAGGCTTCTATGGCTCAGCAAGTGAAACTCAAATTAAGAGAATTCAAGTCCAACAAAACAAAGCCTTGCGAATGATCACGTCAGCTCCTTGGTATGTACGAAATTCAGTGCTGCACCGTGATTTGGACATCCCTGAAGTGAAGGAAGTGATAGAAGACACCTACAAAAACCTCTACAACACAATTGCTCGACACAGAAACCCACTCTTCCCCCAAACCAGCCCCCTCTTCGACGGTTGAAAAGAAAACACTACGCCGATCTACGCCCACAAACTTAGTAGGACTGCGGTTGCGTAGACACCTACCCACATGTTCCACGCATTATACTACCTGTAATGCAGTGTAATGCAGTTGCATCTCCTTGATCAAAACTAGAGTGTATATTTAAATAAATACAATAAAGTTGACTTGTTAATACAAAAAAAAAAATTGAAGTACTGAAGAACTCATCCAATTATCTGGTCTCTACTTTACTTGATACTGAAGTAAACTACTTTGTTCTCTTAATTTCTCCTTTCTTAACACAAGATTGGCTATTAACGCCATTCCCAATGGTGAGAAGTCAACCAGGAAAATGGGAGGACATCTACCACTTTCATTTGGCAGGTAGCAATATTAAAAAATTGAAATAAATATATCTTATAAGATTAGGTACGTGATTTTATTGATTCTAGCGAATGGACAAGCAGGATATGCCTGATTTCAGGATTTAATTGAGCCTCTCTTGGGCGAGGTAGGGGTCAAAATGTCTATTTCGAGTAATGGATTTTCGAGATTTTTGACAACCTAGGCGTGTGGGGTATCATTTTCCGCCAACTTTTGGACGTTGAATCCAATGAAATGGGTCCCAGAACGATTGGCACCCACTGGAAGAGGTTATGGGTCAAAATGGGTGCCTAATTTACCCATTTCGAATGTGTTTTCAAGATTTCTGGTACCTAGGCGTGTGGGATATCATTTTCCACTAAATTCTGGACGCTGAATCGATTGGAATGGGTCTGGGACCCGCCACACCCACTGTTTTCCCCATGTTGAAGAAATGAGTCTCCATGCGCCTGGTCCGAGGAATAACCAACCCGTGTGTAAGAATTTGCAGCGTTTTTAATTGAATTGTATTGCGTGGACCTTCCATTACTTCATATTATGTTGTCTCTGGTTGTTTTTAAACAGGTCGCCAGTTCTTCTTATTCTCATCTTTTATTTCGTTTACGTTTCGCCAGGGCCAGGCCTGGCATCACCAGGCACCCTCGTCTCCAAAGCCATATAGGATGATATACAGATCGTCATTAGTTTTTTAGGTCTATAGTCTGAATTGAGCAGGCCTGACTTCTAAGACCTAGTACGATGACATGTGGAGATATTAAAATAAAGGAAAATAAAACTGGGACGCGTCAATTTTAGTAATTAAATTTGTATTAGCAAATAGCAATTAATACATGTGCGAAAGTTATCTAGAGGCAAATGAAAACTGATTAGGTAGAATACGCAATTTGACGGGAAATTTGACGTCAGTGTTGAGGGGTCGAAGACGACGAGGGTTTAGTGGCCCATGACGTTGACGATGTCGTCGATTTTGAGGATGCTACGGACGGTCTCTGTGGCGAGAGTGATGGCGCTGGTGGAGACGAGGAGCGGCTGGACGACGTTCTCCTCGAGGATGTTGGTGATAACGCCCTTTCGGACGTTGATACCCGCGGTCACCTCCCCCTTGGCGTGGCGGTTTCTCAATTCGGTGACCGTCGAAACCGGGTGAAGGCCGGCGTTTTCGGCCAGCGTCGACGGTATGATTTCCAACGCCTGGGCGTACTCGCGGAGACAGTAGGCTTCGACGCCGGTGACCGTCTGGGCGTACTCGGCGAGCTTGAGGGCGATTTCGGTCTCGGGGGCGCCGCCGCCGGCGATGAGAGCGCGCTCTTTGACGAGACACCGAACTACGCAAAGGGCGTCGTGGATGGAGCGGTCCGCCTCCTCCAGCACCAAGTTGTTGCTGCCTCGCACCATGATCGTCACCGTCTTCCCAGGGTTCTGTATTCCCGTCACCTTGACGAACGTCGCATTCCCCGTCTTCACCTCCTCCACGCATTCGGCGTAACTCAAATTCTCAGCAACGAAATGGTCGACTGACGCGATCGGGCGACAACCGAGAGTTTTACACACAAACTCGATATCTTCTCTCTCTATATCTTTTACGACCATAATTTTCAATTTGTCCAGAAAATGGATCGCCAAATCGCTCAAAGCGTCACGCAAAATCGACTTTTGAACCAGAAGTAAGTTACAGCCGGCTTTCTTGATCTGCTTGACGATGTTCAAAATATAAGTACGCTCTTCTTTCAAAATCCTATCCATGGCCGCGTAGTCAGAAACCACAACATTATGCTCCATGTCGGTTTTCGGAGGAGAAAGGCAAAATTGGATTAAACCGATTTTGACTTTTTCGAGTCGCCTAGGGCCGTTGACGTTGGCGGATTTGGACGTGAAGACAAGACCGTCAATGGATTCGGTATCTTCAACGGTGCCACCGAGCTTCTTCAACACTTTGATGTCTTTCAGATCGACGTTGGTGTCGTTTTTAGGGTCGATGACCTTGAGCACCGCCTGGACGGCCAAGGGTGCCAAAGTGGTCGAGTGTTGAGAGACGACTTTGGAATTGAGAGAGGTTGAAGCGCTTTTGATGAGACTGTCGCGGTCGGTGAGCTCGAGAGGGATCGACATGCTTTTGAGGATTTCGATAGATTTGGCGGCGGCGACGCGGAAAGAGTCGGATATGGTGGTCGGATGGATGCCTTTGTTGAGTAGTTTTTCGGCCGCCTCCAGGAGGGCGCCGGCGACGATGACGACAGTCGTCGTGCCGTCGCCAGCCTCGACGTCCTGGGCCTGGGAGAGCTCCACGAGAAGCTTGGCCGCAGGGTGAGTCACGTTCATCTGCTTCAAAATAGTCGCGCCGTCGTTGGTGATCGTCACCTCACCGTTGCCGCTTTGGATCATCTTGTCCATCCCTTTGGGCCCCAAACTCGTTCTGATCGCGTCGGCAACGCCTTTGGCCGCCGTCATGTTGCTGCTCCGGATGTCGGCTGGTTTCTTTTTGTCTTTGAATACATTTCCAGCCCGCTTGCCATCTCCTGCGCCGAAATTAGTCATCTTGCCTGATCGTAAATTTACGTTGACAATCAATAAATATTACTTACGAGCAGTACAGGTCGTGCACGACGCGATAATTGTCCTCACTGCAACTCAATTCGCACGCGAGCACCGGATTTGGATTACAAAGAGGTGATCACTTGGGAAGTGGGAGGTTAAACCTGAAGTTAACAACCGTAGGAGAAGAAGGTACCTCTCGTCACTGGAGCGTGGAGGGTTTTGCAGAGCGCTCTTCCGGATTTTTTACAAAGTGATCGTCGTCCAATGGATACCACGCAGGCCAACCCCTGCTCATTTATCAATCGTTGGGAAACAGAATCACATTGAAGCATACAATATGATTATTTAGAGGGAAAAATGATAATCTGTTGAGCCTAATAATCAAAGTTTAATCAATAAAGCCTTCAAGGGGTCGATTGTGTGAGTCATTTGCAACAATAAACGACGCAGATCTACACACAGGGGTTGGTTATTCCTTGGATTAGGAGCATGGAGACTCATTCCAATCGATTCAACGTCAAAATTTTAGTGGAAAATGATACCCTACACGCCTAGGTACCAGAACAAACATTCAAAATGGGTAGCTAGATACCCATTTTGACCCATAACCTCTTCTGGTGGGCGCCAATTGGTGCGGTATCCATCTTATTGGACTCAGCGTCCAAAGTTTAGTCGAAAATAACTGCCCCTATATCGATTCGACTGGGCTGAAATGTTTTGATGACCAACTTAGGCCAAAAACGGGTTCCTGACCAGAATTTCATATTTTTAGAAAATTTTGCTTTACCGAAAACGGCTTGGGCGGCGGCCAGACATTTGACATTTTAATTTAGACACTTTGAAACGCCCAGAAATATTTTTGGGGCAAATCGGATAGATCAACTTTTTGCATGAAAAGATGTTGATTATTCAAGGAATAAGCAATGCTAATGTCTGTCAAAGGGACACACCTTTTTTCAACCTGAAGTCACATGATCGGCCATAATACACATAATTTCCATGATAATCTCAAATCTGAGTATATTGTTGGAAAAAGTGTCAAATTTCCCTTCTGATGAGCCCTCAACGTTTCCAAAAATTCACTAATTCAGCCTAAAATTGGAAAATGTATGGAAAAGAAACTTTGCAGTAAACATTTACATGTTGTAAACATTTAGCCAGGTAAATGAAACATTTTTCCCCAAAACATTCCCGCGTTTATTCGTTTGTTTATTGAATAATTTCTCAAACTGAATTGAGTCGTGACACTCTCAATTCCTTGTGAGTAGGTAAAGTGCTAATATGAACTCTTGAACAGAACTCGAAGGAACTCTGAAATTCGGCCACTACTGCTCAAATCAAGGGGTTGGGAGTGTCACAATTCAATTTAGCTTGAAAACTAGTTCAGAAGTCAGTGCTCATCTTTCAAATTCGTGGAATTTGATACATTTATGAGGAGGTAAAGGCATTTTTACATGAAATATATATCTAAAAAACTAATTTTTTAATAATGAACAATATGAATGAGTCGTCAAGTCGTAGGAGTCGTTGTTGAAAACTTAGGTTAGGATTGAACTTATCGAGTTTACTTAGTTCTTCTCGAGACCGTTAGAGCTCTCTGGGGATACCTCCTCGTTTCAGTAATGAGAGATGTAGAAGGGAAAATGAAGAGCCAGCGACCCTTAAAGGGGATATATTTTCCTCATGTAGAAACTCAAAACCGTAACAGAAAATTACAATAAAATAATATTTTGATAGTCCAAATGATGTACATGAGGACGAAGAAAGTAACGAGAAATGGAAAAGTGTGAATTATGAGCAGATTTTCATGTACATTCGACAAAACGGTGATTCGAAAATTTGAGGTCATGATCGAGAGTATTCTAGTACCTTCTTTGCTCGCATATCGCAATCGATTTTGATCGCGTTCAAGTGCAGTGCTCGGAGACCATATTGTTTTTGCTGTTTCTCGTTCGTATTTCGAAGCATCTGAGTCACTTAATTCGTGAAAAATGTCTCTATTCGGCGCGATGATGGGCGATTTGGACGAAGATCCTTTTTTCGGGTAAATAGTCACGACTTTTTCCATTTTGTTTTAGGTTTTTCAAACTGCAGTCCGCTTTCAGGTCATCCTACCTTGTGTGCCACAACACTTCATCAAAATTTCCCGAATAAAGATTGTTTTCAGGCGAATCATACTTCCAGGGTGGATATATCGATCAAAATTCGCGTCTTAGTTGTCAAGTTGGAAGGCAATTTATTATATTTTTTCCACTTAGGTTGACTCTAAGGTTCTGTATTGAACGAACTTACCTGCTTACGTATTCAGATGAGCCTAAGATGTGATTGTTTCTTTCTATATGAACTCATACTTTGAGCTTTCATTCATTTTGACATTTTTGTCGCTAATTTTTGTTTTCACTCGTGAAATCAAGCATTAGGAATCACACATGCCACACGGAACGGTCGCAATATCCTTGAAAATATCGATAATGAGACTTGCTTGTAAAGAAAAAAGTGGCCTTATAACACTGTGCGCTGTGTTTACATCATTCATGCTCTTTTATGGCAGTTGCGCACGTTGGTTGCACACGCGTTGTCGTAGTAAGTATAGCCCTGAATAAAGGGCTGCGCTGATTATTTTGAAAATAAAAATTTCGAGTCCGTGGTGCCGTTAGTCCACAATGCTTGATAGACTGGCAAGAAACCTTTGTTTATGATAAGTTACCGTTCAGGTATCATTTCATGAAAAGCGCTGCGAATTATAGCAAGGGTTGATTATTCCTAGGAGCAAGATTATGGGGAAAACAGTGAGTGTAAAATGTCCTGGGCTCATTTCGATTGATTCAGAGCTTAACATTTAGTGGAAAATGACGCCCCAAGCGCCTAGTTACCCATAAATCTCGAAATACCTCTTTCGATATAGCAAGGCAGGAAATTATTTAGACCCATACCCACCCTCAGGGAGCCCCAATCGGTCCAGGACCCATCTCATTAGATTCAGCGTCTAATATTTAGTAGAAAATGACACCCCACACGCCTAGGTACCCATAAACTCGAAAATCCACTTTAGAAATAGGTACATGGATACCCTTTTTGACCCATACCCACCCCCAGGGAGCCCCAATCGGTCTGAGACCCGTCTCATTAGATTCAGCGCCCAATATTTAGTGAAAAATGACACCCTACACGCCTAGGTACTCACAAACTCGAAAATCCACTTTCAAAATTGGTAGACAGATACCCATTTTGACCCATGACCTCTTCCGGTGGGCGCCGATCGGTCCGAGACCCGTCTCATTGGATTCGGCGTCCAAAATTTAGTCGAAAATGACACCACACACGCCTAGGTCACCAAAAATCTCGAAAGTCCATTTTTCAAGGTACCCATTTTGCCCCCTATCCACCCCAAATTTGGTCTGATCGGGCTGAAAAGTTTCTAGGACCGTATTCAACGTCTAAAATTACGTGGAACATGATACGCCACTTGCCCAGTTCCTAAAAAGTCCGGAAAATCGAGTTTCAAAAATACATTTTTTCCCATACCCACACCCAAATTTGGGCCAATTGGACTGAAAAGTTGATGAGGAACATATAGAGCTGGAGCGGTCCCTGAATAAAATTTTAGGGTTTTTAAGAAAATGTCTATTTTTTTTTTTTTTTTTTTTTTTTTTTAAATTTAGGCATTATGTTGTCAAATTTTGGGCCCAATTAGAGAGGTTCTACTAATCAATGTTGGCCGGTTTCCCCTCATTATTGCTAACTCCAACTGTATTCTCATTGGGCACCGTTCTCTGATTGCTTTACCTTCATTTATGGCAGTAAAATGAAGATTGATATGATCACTAGCATGTCATCAGAATGAAATCCCCGTAAACAGTGTTTTGTACCGATTCTGAAAAAAGAGAAAAACACTTAAATTGCAATAGTCGTTAATCCACTCTATGTGATCTACTCTACTTCAGTAAACGTTGGTTTGAAATTAAAAGTTACCTGAGAAATCAATATTTTGTACACAATATGGATGTTGTACTGTGTATCCAACTATAAATACGACGTGATGAACACATAATTTTAACTCGTTTAAAATGAATTGAATTTATGTGAAATCTATGGCTCTATCGCCCAAAAAACAATCCTCCCTCAAGCGTAGAAAGGCTGGGTAAGTTGGGTGTTTATTTCTGTAGAGTGCTGGGAGGTCCACAACTACTGTAAACAGCAGAGGAAATCGGTGGTTCTTGATGATGTGGACTTATTCCTAGTTTATTTATGTTTGTATGACAGGTGATAACACCCAAAGCTTTGTGGCCATCCCTGAGGCAGAGTAACTAGAACTAAATACAATACTGAAAAGAGGAAGGCCATGCAGTACCTGGTTGGCAGGGAGGTCACCCCATAGCCATCCAGCGCCTTGGTAGCAGGATGATTGCCCTAATGCTATCCAGTCTGGTTAGCAGGATGTTCACTCCAATGCTAGCCAGCGTCTGATTAACAGGGTGATTGCCTCAACGCCTGGCTATCAGGATGGTTGCCTCAAATCCATACAGCGCCTGGTTAGCAGGATGGTAGCCCTAAAGCCATTCAGCACCCGATTAGCAGGACAGCCGCCTCAAAGCCATCCAGCATCTTGGTAGCAGGATGATTGCCCCAATGCTATCCAGTGTCTGGTTAGCAGGATGGTCACCCCAATGTTAGCCAGCGTCTGATTAGCAGGATGATCACCTCAGAGCCAACCAGTCCTTCGTTATCAGGATGGTCGCCTCAAAGCGACCCAGCGCCTGTTTAGTAGGACGGTTGCTCCAAAGCCAACCAACGCCTGGCTATCAGGATGGTCGCCTCAAATCGATACAGCGCCTGATTAGCAGGATGATCGCCCCAATGCTAACCAGTACCTCGTTATCAGGATGGTCGCCCCAAAGTCATCCAGCACCTGATAAGTAGGACAGTTTCCCCAAAGCCATCCAGCACCTGGTTAGCAGGAAAGTAACCCAAAAGCCATCCAACGCCTGGCTATCAGGATGGTCGCCTCAAATCCATCCAGTGCCTGGTTAGCAGGATGGTTTCCTTGAAGCTATCCAGCACTTGCATATCAGGATGGTTGCCCCAAAACCATAGCAGGATGGTCACCCCAATACCAGCCAGCGTCTGATTAGCAGGATGATCGCCTCATAGGTAACCAGTACCTCGTTATCAGGATGGTCGCCCCAAAGCAGTCCAGTGTGTGGTTAGTAGGGCAGTTGCCCCAAACCCATTCAACACCTGGCTATCAGGATGGTTGTCTCAAATCCATCCAGTGCCTGATTAGCAGGATGGTTGCCTTGAAGATATCCAGCACCTGCTTATCAGGATGGTCGCCCCAAAGCCATCTAATACCTGATTAGCAGGACAACCGCCCCAAAACCATCCAGCATCTGGTTAGTAGGACAGTTGCCCCAAAGTCATTCAGCCCTTGTTAGCAGGATGTTTACAACAAATTCACACAATTTGACCCAAGAACCTAGAGAACTGTGGTGTGCTGGCCAACAGGGTCTGAAACATTGCTCTAGGCTCCTCACTCGGTTCCGTGTTCACTGATTTGGGTTACACCATGTCTTAGCGTTCAACAATAGTTTGCAAATTTATAGTATCAACCAGAATGCTATGAAAACCTTAAATTGTTTTGATGTTGCAGAGGCCAAATCCGAAGGATGAACCAGATGATGAACAGCATGTTCCGCGACCCCTTTGGTGACATGTTCAGCGAAAGGATGTTCGCCAGCCCTCTGATGCTCCCCGGTCCTCAGCATCAGCAGGTCCAACCTCACAGACAG
Organism: Cyrtorhinus lividipennis; assembly: GCA_019603395.1. Taxonomy (NCBI): domain Eukaryota; kingdom Metazoa; phylum Arthropoda; class Insecta; order Hemiptera; family Miridae; genus Cyrtorhinus; species Cyrtorhinus lividipennis. The sequence continues at coordinate 25,039,885 of CM034004.1, forward strand.
AGGCAGCACGCTGATTTCGGCCCTGGAGCGATGATGCCGTTTAGCGCGTTCCCAAATCTTCGACACGTTTTTGACATGTCGAACGCCGGTGGAGGAGCTCAATTCTCCTCAATGCAAGTCATGTCAATGACTCAGGGACCTGACGGACGTCCCCAGGTACAATTTTTTTCACTAATCCGATCAATATGATGGAAAATCTTTAGAACAAAGGACAAAAAATAACATCTCAAATTGAAAATCAATGATTTTGCTGACTCGTACGATGGGAACATGACATTCTTTCACCTTTTATTAAACGTGAACGTCATCCTCCAGGTATACCAGGCGTCATCTTCCACCAGACAGGGCCCCAACGGCGTCCGGGAAACCAAAAAGACAGTTGCTGACTCCCGCACTGGCCTCAAAAAGATGTCTGTTGGTCATCACATCCATGACAGGTGATATTTCAAATACTTACTGATGGTCTAACAGCCGAAATCGATTCTTGTTGGTGCGTTATCATGGAAATACAAGTCTCTTTCTAACCATTTCTACCTGCAATGGGTTTCCACCTCGCGACTGAGGAACGTTATCCATTGTGAATGAAGTAATACTTGAGGCCGGTTTGTTAAATCTCCAAGTAAACGGCCAATACGTTCAGTGAGTCCTTCTACGAACCCATAAATGCTAGATAGTGTGTTTATCAACCGCTCTATGACCGAAGGCAGTCGCTCAATAGCTTTTGGGGAATTACCAAGACGCCAACAAATCGGAAAATCCCTCAATTGTTAGATGGAATGATGCTGTTTTTTAGTAGAACGGACTTACAACAGCGTTAAATGGTAGTTACAGGATAATGTTACAACACGGAGTCAAAAAAAGAATATAAAACTTGTATAATTGTATCACTATCTTGCTACGTGAGCAAAGTGCAGTAGTGTAGCCCCTTGAAGCATCTTCGTCTATGTTTTAAAGGTCTATCACGAATTGCTGAGTCTCTTCCTGTAGAATCCTAATCAGCAGTTGCTTCGTTGCAGCAATGAAGTCGTTGCGATATGTAGGAGATTAATTATTTTTCGATGAACGAGAAGCCAGAAAAAAAAGGTTCCTTTTATCAAACGAAAGCGAATTTGGAAGTCCTAGTCGAGTTTGTCAAAGTTGTTTGGTCGCTACTGAACTGTGTAAGGCCTCATTTTCATACAAAATAGAAGTCCATTGCCTCTCTATTTGAGGAATCTGATGGATCCGAGTCGTCAAAAGTCGATAATTCTACCACAACATGGTCTAACATGCCGCTCAGTCTAAAATTCTCTGCACAGTCGTGACTTTATATAGGCAATAGCGTTTATCGAATATTATCACACTTCGATTTGGAGGATGACAAAAATACATTATTTAAAACTGGGAAAGCATTAAGAACAAATTAGCGAGTGAAATGTAACATTCAACAAGTAAAAATGAACATGAACGGAAAGGAATGGCATTTGGAAGGGACGGAAGGAATGTCTTCGTCATGTTCTGTGGCACAGAGTAGGTATTTTCAGAATTTACGCGGACTAACATTGCTGCGTTTAAAAGTAATACGAAACGAACTACTTACGTCAACCTTCAGTAGAAACTTGGCGAATCAAGCACTTTCATAAGAATGGCATTAAGAAGGAACGGACCGAATGTCTTCATCATGTTGTGTAGCTTATGGAGGTATTTGCTAAATCCGCAGCGTTTTAAACTTATGTGAAACGAACCATTTCCATCAACCTCAATTCGAAATGGAAAACAATCAATTTTATGAATCAACGGGCACTTTTAAAAGAATGTCATTTGGAAGGGACGGATGGAATCTCTTTGTTATGTTCTGAGGCACAGAGTAGATATTTTCTGGATCTATGCGGGTTAGCATTGCTGCGTTTAAAACTAATATAAAACGAACCACTTCCGTCAACCTTCAATAGGAACTTATGGCGAATCAGGCACTTTCATAAGAATGGCATTAAGAAGGAACGGACCGAATGTCTTCATCATGTTGTGTTGCTTATAGGAGGTATTTGCTAAATCTGCTGCGTTTAAAATTTAGAGAGAAACGAACCATTTCCATCAACCTCCAATTTGAAATGGAAAACTATCAATTTTATGAATCAACGGGCATGGAAGGGACGGATGGAATCTCTTCGTTATGTTGTGTTGCACGGAGTAGGTATTTTCAGGATCTACGCGGGCTAGTGTTGCAGCGTTTAACGCTAATGTAAAATAAACCATTTCCGTCACCTCATTTGATATTGAAAACTTACTATTGGAGGTTTGGGCGAATCAGCGGGTACTTTCAGAAGAATCCATTTGGAAGGGACTGAAGGAATGTCTTCGTCGTGTTGTGTTGCACGCAGTAGATATTTTCAGAATCGCCGTAGAAGCCTGATCACGTACGACGAGTTATGACGCTGCGTTCAGGGAACGTGCATTCTCCCCGACGTTTGACGATATAACGACTTCACACACACCGCGTTATCTGGGGTCGACCCAGTTTTGTGTGTGCTGCGACAGGGGTTCGATATGATACCTTCCGAATGTTACTCCAAGGAGGAAGAGGCTCTGCTTCTTCTAGCATTGTTATTAGATCAGCCTATGAGCAGACGGTATATATTAATTGGTGCATCCAATTAGTCAAAGGAGAGAAATGCTGGGGGAATTCTACCGTTTATGTGGAGAGCTGCAGTCGCATGAGGATCGTTTTATAAACTATTTCCACTTCTCAAGAAAAATATTTCGATGACCTGCATGACCTCTCAAAGCCCCTGCATCATACTCTTGATCTTTGAGAGTGGCCCAAACTTTTGGGGAACGCCTTCAGCAACACCCGCTATTTTGTAATTTTGTACAACTCGTTTGGCTGAAATTACGTTACTGTAAGTATCGTCGCCTCTCAATGCCATGTGTGTGGGATGTAATTTTTTTTCTTACAACATGACCGTAGGCCGCGACTTAACAGTAACGCCTAACGCTGCGTCATAACTGCGTCACAATGTCATGTGTGATCAGGTCTCAAAACTAATGTGAAAAGAACTAACCTTGAATTTGAAACGGAAAACGTCCAATTGGACGTGAAAATGCTGCATACGGAGAATAGCCTGGATATGCCTGGATGAAACCACCGTTGCGGTTATCGGACAAATAACTGTAGAGTTAATTTATTGGGCCGATAAAAAGTGATGGATAAACCGGCCCATAATGTTATCACGATATTTATAGGAATTGATTGCACTTTTTTTTCTGTTACGCCTATAACGCCTGTTGCTTAGCGCCAAATTGGTAATTGAAGTACTTGGTTTAGCTCAGATCACATTCCACCTTGGTATCCAACATTCCACCAACTATTTCAGTAATAATTTCGTGGTTTTGTCTTTCAGATCCCATATCGTCGAACGGGAGCAAAATGTTTACTCTGGCGAACAGGAGGAGCGCCAAGAATTCATCAATTTAGATGAGGGTAAGCTAATGGATTTCTTCTTGAAATACTTGCTCGTTTTGGATATTGGAGCAAATTTTTTGGACGTTCTATTTCATAAGGAGATTTCTGTTTGTAGAGGAAGCAGACACTTTCAACAAAGAGTGGATGGAGAAGACCAGGGGAATGCGAAGGAACGACGCCATTGGTTATGGCAACAGGCAGCGCCACAGTGGAAGAGATCGCAACAGTGACATGCTCGCTCTCCCACCTGCACAGTCTTCCTCCAGGTTGGTACATCCGTGATCTTCAACTTTGGAGTCCCCCTTTTGGTTCTTTAGTCATTCGGTTTGGTTTCTGTAAGTTTAATAATTATCACGGGTGGCTTTTGAGTTCCATAAGAGAGCTCTTTAGCAGACGCTGCATCACTTGAGCAACTCTGTGTCCATCACAGCCTTCATTATGGTTGAAGACACGAAATAGCAGCAGTGATCTGAATGTTCCTCCGTCCTATCATGATGGGGGATGGTTGAGGATTGTAGCAAGTGCATTGCCTAGTTTGCTGCAGTCTTCAGCCACCCGGGCAATGCCTTGCTTGATCGTTACCACTCAAAGGACAAATAAGTGAACGTGCGCATATTTTTTCAGAAAGAAAACGAAAAAGGTCAAACCTGAAAAATGAGTGACTTGAAAAATAATTGAAGATCAAGGCTACCTGATATGACCACCATTTTAGAAGACGAAACGAGCCCAATAAATTACGCTTTTCCCCCACTCAAACCCGCCTTTCTTATGTTAAATACGGTTGTTGAATGGTATTTTTCACTGTTACTACTTTCGGTAAACTGATCCATGCGATGGTTTCCCAATAGTTCCAGCGGTAGGGTTCCGCCTCGTGCGATGCCGAGGAGACGCGTACAATCGAGTAGTACTGAACCCAAGTCAAAAGCTGCCACAATCGCCCAAAAGTAAGTGACGTCATTGGATTTGACTAACAGCGACGCATTTGAAATTGTTTTCGTGACCGATCTAACCCCAGGGAGTGGTCGTGTTAAATGTGAATGTCGTTATTTGTGGAATAAGCTGCGGTTGGAGCGTTGATTTTCATAAATTCGCTTGGCTACTGTTGCGATTGTGGTCTACTAACTACATAATAATGGTTATAATAATCAGAAAGCACCATGTTATTTTCCCATGCCATTCAACATTCCGCAATCGACACCTCGTTTATTCATAGAAGTAAATTTTCTATTGACGTAGGGTGTTTCCTAACTGACTCCCGATGGACATCAAAAGGCCCAACTGACTCCAGAACAGCTAAAATTGTAAGCCCCAACTGATTCTCTCGAGGAGGGTAGTTCTGACTCCCTTCTTCCGTGACTCAACAACCCTCGAGGGGTCAAGGCCGCCCAAGTGAAGTCCGCCAGTCATCTCGGCGTTGTGCAGCTGCTTTCCAATCACGGACTCCCAGCAATGTACGTCCGTCTGTCCGCACACCATCCACCCAGCGCAGTCTAGGGCGTCCCTTTCTTCGGGTGGAATGAATTTCCTCTTCTAGGAGCCTCCTAGGTACCGAATCAGGGCTCATTCTGGCAATGTGACCTGCCCATCGAAGCCGCCCAATCTTGATATGGTGGACGACGTCCCGATCATTGTAAAGATCCTTGATCTCCGCGTTTGTCCTGATACGCCAGGCCAGCTCATCCGGGTCAAATATTGCTCCGAAAATTCTTCTCAAAATTTTCCTTTCGAACCGGAGCTGCTGATTTTCCTGAGTTTTGGAGAGCGTCCAAGCCTCAGACCCGTAAGTCAGAACAGGCCTAATGAGCGTCTTATACAAGCGAAGTTTTGTTGATCGTGATAGGGTCCTACTCTTCATATTGGCGAACCAGACCAAAGTAGCATTTGTTGGCTGCCACAATTCGTTTTTGAATTTTGGCGTTCATGTCGTTGTCTTGGGTTACCAAGGAGCCAAGGTAAACGAATTCCTCGACTCTTTCAAAGGAGCACCCATCCACTTGTATTTGGTTTGGAGGTCTTCCACGAGGGTTGGTAACCATGTACTTTGTCTTCTGCTGGTTCACAACTAGTCCCATCTTTTCCGCTGCCGTTCTCAACTGGGTGAATGCTGAGCTCATAGCATTAAAGTTAGTTCTGACTCCCGGTGAGAAATAAAACTGGTGAAAGTGCCCAGCTGACTCCCTGAGTGTATGAAGGAGTGTTTTCCACAAACTTTCCAAATTCATTCGTCATCCTGTACTTCTTGTTCGTCATCAAAGTGGGGTCGGACTTTGGTGGACAGTTTCTTGACGAACTTGTAAATTGGATACCCTTCCCTTTGCTTATAAATGTATCTTAAAATCCATTTCTGTCCTCTAACAATTTCTTCTTTGGCTGATGGACCTCACCGTTCTCAATCTCAAAGTTCTCACCGTTCGTGGTTAACGTTATACGGTTTTCTCATTGTTCTGTAGCAAGCAGAAAGCCCAGAAAGCTAGGTTGTTAGAGGCCTCTTCCCGAACAAATACGCATTTTCCTGGGAGTCAGTTGGAATCTGAGGGGTTTGCATTTTCGTCGGGGCTGACGGCCTATGAGAGTCAAATAGGTCTATCACGAGACCACGTCTTCTCACTTTTGATTCTTTGGGAGTCAGTTAGGTAACGCCCTTCACATAGGGTGTCCCACAAGTTTCTCCATCCCACCCCCCTTCAGAACCAATTTTTCAGAATAATCAAAATTCGTTCGGCCAAACCAAAAAACTCTCGCTCTTCTTTTTTAGCGCGTTAGCACATAAATATCATAGGTTTGTAGGGAAAGGAAATGTAGAGTTACTCTTGGGTATGTAGGGTACTCATTGGGTATTTTCCACTAAATTTTGGACGCTGACTCGTTACCAATGAGTCCTGGAAACTCCAAACCCACTGTTTTCCCCCATGTTCTTGCTCCAACAAAAAACTAACCATCGTGGAAGAATTTGCAGCGTTTTATTCGTTAGTAAACCAAATCTTGTATCCGATTGTCGAAGAAACCAATTGGACGAATGAAAGATCCATCTGACCATTGGATTTCTGGGGTGAATAAAATTGATAACGTGCCAAATCCCTCAGCCAAATGATTCCCCCTATGCCATGTGTATGGCTATAAAATAATTCTAAAAATTAACAACAATAATGAATCAGTAACTAACCTCAATTCGTGTATATGATTGATGTGGCGGCCAACGTGATGATTACATTCTAACCAATGTGAACCCATTTGTTCTCCAATTTGATTGTTGACGTCATTAAGACCCACTTATGCGTATTTTTCGTCATTTTATCTCCACAACGACCTATATGACGTCATTTCTTACCAATTGAATTCAAATCTAGCCTAATTTGTCACCATATTATTCCTGTTTTTGCCCTCCTGGGGCCAAAAATCCAAGAATCCTAGAAATAAGAGTCATCTGAGGTCACGAATTGGCGCTTGAGCGAATGAATCGAATATCTAGTCCAGAAGATTCTAATCTAGAAGGCACTTCAATGACGTCAATACACCGCTTCGCGCAAAATTTCATTTTTCGTCAAACTAACCCGCACATACAAAGTGTTATCACTGAAACAACTTTGTAAAATTGGCTTTACTTCATCAGTCGTAACCGTATACATTTTCATTTATTTAGGCGAACTTCATTGAACGAATCATTGTTAATCTTTGAATCGAGACGAATCCATACAGTCGATTTTGTTGACTTTGCCGAGTGTGCTGAAACTGTTTAGAGCGTACGAACATTAACCAAGCTCAATTTAGGGTGACAAACTTAGTTTATTTGTTTGTATTTTATTTTATTATCATTTTTTGAATTACGAGTGTCAGCTTATTACGAGTGTCTTTTGTTCATTATTGTTTCATGTCGAGGAAAAACAATTTTATTGGGTACGTTTTTGTTTATTCCGTAACGTTTCGTTCGGTTATATGTGCCCCATTGTGCTTTTGGCTTTTATTCTCGATAAATTCATATTAAAAATTGGTTAATTACTTTAAATTCCATCTGTTGCCACCCGAACTCAGCTCAAAACAATTGAAATATAGCATTTTCACGTCAAATTGAAGGTTTTACACGTCAAATTGGAGGACAGAAATACATGATTCAATTCTGGGGAAGCAATAACAGTTAATGATCGAGTGAAAGGTAACATTCAACAAGTAAGAAGAATGATAATGAACAGAAAAGAATGATTAACACACTTTTGAACGTAAGTCTTTCCCTGCAGCAGCGGCTGTCTGTCGAATCAACAGGCACCTTTTAAGAAACGCATTTAAAGGGATAGATGGAATGTCTTCGTCATGTTGTGTTGCACGGAGTAGGAATTTCAAGATCTACGCGGGCTAGCAATGCTGCGTTTAAAACTAATGTGAACCTCAAATTTGAAATGGGAAATCATCAGTTTTTAATTTGAGCAAATCAACGGGTACCTTCAAAATAATTGCATTTGGAAGGGACGATTGGAATGTCTTCTTCATGTTGAGTTGCACAGAGTAGGTATTTTCAAAATCTACGCGAGCTAACGTTGCGGCGTCTAAAACTAACGTAAAATAAACCATTTATTTTCCACCTACCTTCAATTTGAAATAGAAAACCCTCAATTTTAAATTTGGACGAATCAACAGGCACGCATCATCAATCAAAAGTGTGGCATTTGGAAGGGATCGTTGGAATGTCTTCATGATGTGTTGCGCTGTGTAGGTGGCGTTGCGGCGTTCAAAACCCCGTCCACCTCCAATTTGACGTGAAAAATAGTAAATAGTAGTGCAATTTTTCAATAATACTAATAGTAATAATAGAAATTAATTTCATTTTCTTGACATTTGGAAAGTTGACTGAAATTCAGTATTTCAAAATGTCTAGTAGAACTTATTGAGCTGACATGATGGTGGTAAGGAGGGGGGATAAATATCAAAGAGATACAATCGCAGTTACTTTGAAAATTTCAAATAAATTTTAATGAAATCAGAACTCTCTAGTTATTCATTTACGTGTACTTTTCTTAACTTCCCAACATTACTTTGTCAATTTTTTTCATTCATCTTCTCTTTTTTTTTCAATCATTTTGATTTTTTCCATTTTTTTAAACTTTTGAACTTCTTATCGAGCGGTAGTTTACGCCCACGACAAATATGTTTGCAGGTATGGCAGGAATTATTGATGAGGCTTTGTTCAAAGTAAGTAACCCCCAATTATTTTCAGTTCTTTTAGCCTTTACTGCCTCGTGACTGAATAACTTGAATTTCTTCCCGCTCATTTTGGTCGTATAATATTTCGTATAATCCTAGAGTAGGAACCTATTAGAGCATCACCTGAGCCAGAGGGCGCTGCTTCTGTCACTTGAAGGGCGAAGTTGTCGTCTATTCGCTCCCTAGCGGAGGGAATTGTAAGGTGTTGAGTGATGCTCTAACCGGTACCTATTTTAGGATTATACAAAGTATTTTTGTTTTTGTTTTTTAATTTTTTCTCTGTTCATTATTACTCGTTGCACGAAAGGTGTTCGTGATAGAAGCTTAGTTAGTAGTCGAATCAAAACGTTTCAGCACATCCGAGTCAAAGCTCAGAATATTTAAGGTGACTGGAGGACAAATTTTAGGTTTTTCATTCAAAATTAAATGTTTGGCATGGCACGTTGATATCGAGTACGTGACAATTTTGAAGCTGTTAACACGAAACATACGAACGAAACCCGTTTGCATGATATTTGTGTTTTTTTGTATTGTTATCAATAATTGACTTGATTCCCCGCAGATGGTAATTCTGGCTCGCTGTAGAGAAATTTGGCTGTAGGAGTCAGGGGTGCAATTGCATAAGAAATTATGTTATTTTTATCTGTAAGTGACTGGCTGCCTTGCATCTCGTTACAGGGGGTCGCCCCAAACTAACCCTAATTTCCAGTCTACACCTGCACTATTAGTTCGCTAAGTCCCGCTAGGCCTCAGGGCAATCGTATTCCTTCAGTGATAGCAGCCCTGTTATCACTGTTATAGTATCTCTCATAGCAGCCATATTAGGTAGGTGCCTACCTTACTGGTACTTGTAGAGCATTCTGTCCCACTGTGGTTCACAGTCAAAACCAGCCTTTTTTCCTACCTATGAAATGAGCGTGAATTAAAAATTAATTTAGTGTGAAGTTTTGAAAAATACAATGCAGGGCTTACCTGTAACAATAATATGGCTCCGTGGAACTCTGTATACCATAAAGGAAATCCTTCTTATTGACTCAAATGTACGTTTGTACGTAGGGGATGAAACCCACCCAAAACACATGGTATTTCCTGCAATTAAAAATACCTCCAAAATGATAAAAATTATGTTTTTGAGCTGAAAAGTCCGTCTCAGCAAGGCGGACGAGTTTCGTCAGCCAGCCCAAATGGCACAGAATTTGAGGTCTTGAGTTAAATAGGTGCCTACCTACATTTTTATGGTGACCAAATGCCTAAATTACAGATTTTTTTCTTTATAAATGAAGGTGGATGTGGTTTTCTGATCAACAATTAATGTCAAATATGATAATTTGTTACTATTATAAGAGCGAACAGTGATAACAGGACCTCCAGTGAACATTTTGTTCCTGCTCTTGTTTTAACAAAATTTCCAATTTTTCCTGATTTTTGCAACTGAAGGCAATCAAAAAGAATGATTTGTTCACGGACTCAACATTTTTTGGACCATTGTAATACAGGCTTGAAGAAGAATACAGGTTGTACGCCTGAAATAAAAGACAGCTTTTACTATTCTAAGGCAATCTTACCAGAATGGCTGCTAACATGCTGAAAAACGCCTCTTTTCCAGTTTTTAAACTTCTTTGGGTGGCAAAGGAGGTCCCTCATCTGCTGATTGTTGGCAGTCTTGGCAAAATGGCTCCTTACAAGCTGAACAATGCCACATTTTCAATTTTCAAAGTTCTTAATGCAAAAAAGAAGGTGTGTCATCTGCTCATTGAAGGCAGTCTTGGCTGAATGGCTGCTGATATGCTGAAAAATACCCTTTTTCAGTCTGTAGGTCCTTATGGATTTAGGTCCAAGCAGAAATAACTGTTGAGGCCGCTCTCCTGACGGTGGGCTCCTCTAGGGAGCAGTTTTAGCAGATTGGCTGCTTACATGCTGAAAATGCCCTCTTTACTGTTGAATGGATAATAGCTCATAATCTGGCTCTCCTGGTTTCTGGCTACAAACCCTGGGTAGCCAAATTTTGAGACTTTAAGTTTTGAACATGACTATTGAGCGTGACATTGGGTGTGCGTCATCCTCACGTTGTAGGCGCCGTCCTTGCAGAATGGCTGCTTATGCTTATACACTGGAAAATGACTCTTATCCAGTTTTTGAAATTCTTTGTGTGACCAAGGTGGTGTGTCATCTGCTCATTGAATACCGTCCTTGCTGAAGGGTTTCTCCTCTTTTGAATAGGTTTGAATCTTACCATGTTTTGAATCCTTCTCTGACTCTCTCTTTGCTTGATTGAACAGCTTTAGGGGTATGATAAATGGACGTCCTTCACTATTTGAAGGCAATCTTTGCAGAATGGCTCATTATAATGCTGCAGAATGCCTCTTTTCCAGTTTTTGAACTTCTTTGTGTGACAAAGGGGGTGCGTAATCTGCTCATTGAAGGCCATCCTAAGGGTTCCTCCTATTATGGATACGCTTGAATCTGACCTTGCTCTGAATGCTCTCTGACTTTTGTTGAACAGCTTTGGGGGTATGACATAGGGGCGTCCTTCATTATTTGAAGGCAATCTTTGCAAAATGGCTCATTATAATGCTGCAGAATGCCTTTTTCCAGTTTTTGAACTTCTCTGTCTGACAAAGGGGGTGCGTCATCTGCTAATTGATGGCAGTCTTAGCAAAATGGTTCCTTTTATGTTGCAGAATGCCTCTTTTCCAGTTTTTGAACTTCTTTGTGTGACATAGGGGGTGCATCATCTGCTCCATCCTTGGAGAAGGGTTTCTCCTTCTATGAATAGGCTTGAATCTGACCTTTCTGAATCCTTCTCTGACTTTTGTTGAACAGCTTTGGGGGTATGACATAGGGGCATCCTTCACTATTTGAAGGCAATCTTTGCAAAATCGCTCCTTACATGCACAGCAACAACAGCAATGCCGAATTTTCTGTTCTTCTTTGGGTGGCAATGGAGGTCCCTCAACTGCTGATTGTTGGCAGTCTTGGCAAAATGGCTCCTTATGAGCTGAACAATGAAAGAACACTGTCATCTGCTTGTTAAAGGCAGTCATAGTAGAATGGTTTCTCTTTTTATGAATAGGCCTGAATCTGACTTGGTTTTGAATCGTTCTCTGGCATTTGCCTTGTTTAACAGCTTTGGAGGTATGACGAAGGGGCGTCCTTCACTATTTGAAGGCAGAATGGCTGGTTACATGCTGAAAAATGCCTCTTTTTCTGTTGACGTCGCCTTCCTAGCCTCTGGCTCGTCTAGAGAAGCCAAACATTCAAACTTTATATCAGACTTTTTAAATTTTTGGACATTTTTTCTCCTCTTTGAAATTGGTTTGAATGTCGTTTGTAATATATCTCTTGACTTTTGCCCGTTTGAACAAGGCGGTATGACGAAGATTGGGCTTCATTTACTAGCTGAAGTCAGTATTACCAGCCCCTTATGCGCTAAGTTAGGCTTAAAATGTACTGTATTCTGTATGTAATGTATTCTCATCATTGTTATCGTAACCCTTCACACTTCTGTTCGCAGCAAAAGCGACGAAAAGGGCAAAAAGAGACCAGTCATAGTGGAAATCGACAGCGACACCGAAGAGCCCCAAACCAAACATCCTCGTCGTTCCTCTGAAGACGAAGTGACCATCACGGAAGTGACGTCAGATTCGGACGACGACGCCCCTCAAAATTGAATTGTTTTCTTACGTTTTCAACATCCTCTTTCACTTATTCCACGTTGTTTTCACTGTTGAATTTTGTTCGTCATTTAGAAAACTTCATCAAGTAGGTACCGGTATGTAATTGTCAAGTGTGAATTTTCCACGTTCGATTTAAAATAATTTGAGTTCCTGTAACTTCATTTTAGATGTATCGATTGAATTTTGTTCCGTTGAGTGGCCACGTGCTTCAAGATAAACGTTCAATTTCAGATTATCCATTTCAAAAACGTCATTTGACAGCATCGTACATAAGAATTATGTACGAATCATCGCCATTGGCTCTTTGGTAACCCACTTGGCCCTTTTCACGTCTTGATCTGCTGATCTTTCATTTCTTCCTTGCCAAAATATCCCTCACCCAATGAGGTGTTGTAGTGGTGCAGAACGTTGCTCTTATAAATCAATATCGGGTGTTATTTTTCTTTAGAATACATAACGTGGATTCATTCGCTTTTACGGACATAATTGAGGTTCGGAATATAAAGTAGTTTAAGATATTTCGTTACTTTTACAAAGCGCTGTCGGCGCAGTTTTGTTCCTTCAAGTTGACATTGCTAAATGTATTCTTTTTCTAGCTGTGCAGAAGACTTATTTACGTTCTCATTTCATTTCTTCATTTTTTCTCCTACCACGTAGATTTCTTAATTCTACTCACGTGGTGTAGTACAATAGTTTCGTTTCCATAAATCAGTTGGAAAGCCTATCTGTATATATCCGCCTTTAGCGTCTTTCCCTTTCTAAAAACAGCCTGTCATTTTTGAAATTAAAGAGTTCGGAGTTTGATAAAATTAAATAAGCTTATGTGGTGAAATTTAAATGTTTACTCGATAAAGATAGTGTGTACTCAATAAGAAAAAAAGTTGTCTAATTGTTGTTTTATTTACCCGTGTGTGATGTTCTGACGGCGCGTCATTTAAGGAGTCTCTACACTATCATGCGGCTTGTTCAAATAGTACTTGAGGATTAGGATAGGTTTTCGTGAAGGTAGGAACACGGATGATGTACTCTGCTTTATGACGAAATGCATTGACCGTCGATCGATTCGAGAGAATATGTTCTCTGCGTCTTCCAAGATCTGACAAAAGATGCAAAAAATGAATGAAAGAAAATATTTATTCCTACATGAGTGATGATAAAGGTAGCATTATGTCCAAGGTATGACTAGGAATAATGATAATGCATGACAAAACGCTGCAAATTCATTCACAGGGATTGCTTATTCCACGGACCAGGGGCATGGAGACCCATTTCAATTGGTTCAGCGTCCATAACCTCTTCTGGTGAGTGCCAATCATTCCGGGACCCGTCTCATTGGATTCAGCGTCCAAAATTTAGTAGAAAATGATACGCCACATGCAAACCAGAAATCTCAAAAACACACATTCGAAATGGGTAGATAGATACCCATTTTGACCCATAACCTCTTATGGTGGGTGCTAATCGTTCCGGGACCCGTCTCATTTCAAAATTTCAGATTTATAGAAAATTTTCTACCGGACGGTGGACGGACATTTGCGAATTTCTCAAGTAGCTCTACATACTGGAAAGGCCAGACCTTACCGAATGCCTGCGACACGTCTAGAAAGATGGCTGGGCATATCTTCTTTCGTTCGAGCGCTTCTTCGGTTATGTGGACTACCCAGCGCACCTGATCAATGGTTGATTGGTGCTGACAAAAACCAAATTGATGCATTGGAATTAGGTTGCGATCCTCAATGACTGCTAGCAATCTTTTGTTAAGAAGTGTTTTCCAATAGTATTCTGACATCCACAGACAAATTGCTGGCTTTCCAGAAAAAGCTTTTACTTTGGAAAAATCGTATTGCTCAAAATCGCAAATTTGATACGTTTCCGTTATTAGCAACGGAAATATTGTTAACATTAACGAAATGATTTCAAATGTGGCAGAGCATTTGTCAATATTGCAAGACAAAATAACTCATTACTTTCCATCTCTTAATATTGAAGACTTTGATTGGGTGCGAAATCCATTTGGTGAATTTGATATAATGAACCAAGATTTTTCTATTCAGGAAGCAGATGAGTTTATTAATATATCAACGGATCGAACGTTACAACTAAAATTCAAAGAAGAAGGAGTGGAAAGGTTTGGATTTCCATCGAGAATGAACATCCATTTATTGCAAAACGAGCGTTGAATATCTTATTGCTCTTTTCGACGTCCTATCTGTGCGAACTTGGATTTTCAACTCCAACAAATATTAAAAGCAAAAAAGAGAAAGACTTACCAATTTAGAACTTAGACATCACAGGCAGCAATGAAATTAGCTGGTAGAATGCCAGCTGCTCTGATGGCATTCGGGACCACTATTACCTCAGCAATCTCAGAGTTAGTTTGACAATTGCTTTCCTAGGAATTCACGATTTAAGATTTTTTTTTTTTTTTTTCGTGTTTTTGACCTGAAATCACCAAACGGAGAGTTGGGCAGCTGGACAGGAGTTGATTTTCCTCCAGATATCCCGAAAGGCACTGCCTCACCCATCTCTCCAAAACCTTCGACGGAATGCTGAGCATAGAAATCGGGCGATAATTACCTGGGTCATTACGTGGGCCCTCCTTGTACAGCGGGACAATTTTAGCAACCCCAAATTGGTCAGGGAAGGTGCTATTAGTTATGCTGAGGTTGCAGAGAAAGAGGAGGAGCTGCGCTATCTCTCTGACCAACTTGGTGAGAGACCTGGGGCAGAGTTACACTTCATACTGGACACCATCGTAAGCATTTCATGCTCAGTCATGTCAGTTTTGTTTACGCTTTTATTGCGTCATATGGATGACTCACTTATATTACTAATTTCATTAATAAAATTGATTTATAGCTAGGTCCCTTATCTCTGAATTTTGGATATTGATTTGTTGAGTTTTGATATGGATTCTTCGTTGCTATTGCCAACTGCCAGGACTGAAGTGTCGTCTGCAAACGTAGCTGAACTCCCCGGAGATGATTTCACTATAGGTTTCGTTTGTTATGTTTTGCGATTGGGCAAAGAGAAGTTACTGTGGACGTAACTTGAGCTATATCTAAAAAGTTTACCTTTCAACTCAGACATCCCATTTTAAACAATCTGAAAAAGGTAAGTGAAGTCAAAGTTGATATTTGTAAGCAATATATTGAAATATAATCACATCAAAACAAACTGAATTAGTGGTTCACAATACATCAACTTCCATGTCTTCGATGGGAACATCAACCGACGGACAGAGCATGGTAGGATTTTCAGCAGTTGGATCCGCAGACACGAAAGGCAGTGGATTGTAAGTGTTGGACCTGAAATGAAAATTGTATCTCATCAGAAAAGCGGTGCCCGAACAAAAAATATTAGTGCTAAACAACATTCAGCCGAATCAGGCAACTCTTCTTTGATGCTGATTACCGATGCCACATGTCCTACTTCGTACATTCTATGAAATATTTTTCTTTGTTCTTTATATCGTATCGTTCTCGACGTCACTTCGTGTCCTTGGTCACTCTTAGTTCATTTATCGCATGGTTCGATCGACGAACAAAACGCGATCTCATTTCTTCGTCGTCCAAACTCATGACAAATAAAAAAGGTCGTAACTAACGGCGGCAACTGGAGGCGGATCAATAGGCACCTTCAACAAAATGCCATTTGGAAGGGAAGAGTAAAATATTATCTTCGTCATGTTGTGTCGCACGGAGTAGGTATTTTTAGGATCCACGTGAGCTGGAGTTGCGGCATAAAGGCCCGATCACGCTGCCGTCTACCTCCAATTCAAAATGGAAGACCTCAAGTTTGGGCAATTTGAGAGTTGTGCGAATCAATGGACACCGTCAAAAGAATGACATTTGGAAGGGGCGGATGGAATGTCTTCGTCATGTTGCGTTGCACGGAGTATGTCTATTTAGAATCTATGAGGGCTAGCGCTGCAGCGTTTGAAATTAACGTGAAACGAATCATTTTCGTCTACCTCTTATTTGAAACGGAAAACCTCCAATTTGAGATTCGGGCAAATCAACGGGCACCTTCAGAATAATTACATTTGGAAGGGACAGATGGAATGTCTTCATCATGCTGCGTTGCACGAAATAGGTATTTTTAGGATCTACGCTGGCTAGCACTGCGGCGATATGAAATGAATCATGTTTGACTACCTCCAATTTGAAACGAAAAACCTCCAATACCATATATCTGTGCGAATCAACAGACACCTTCAAAAGAAAGACATTTGGAAGGGACGGATGGAATGTCTTCGTCATGTTGTGTTGCATGGAGTAGGTATATTCAGAATCTATGCGGGCTAGCGATGCGGCGTTTAAAATTAATAAGAAATGAACCATTTTCGTCTACCTCCTATTCAAAATGGGAAACCTCAATTTGATATTTGTGCGAATCAACGGAAACCTTAAAAAGAATGACATTCAGAAGGGACAGATGGGATGTCTTCATCATGGAGTTACACGGAGTAGGTATTTTCAGAATCTACCTTGCGTCGCTTAAAGTAGGGATGAGCATCGTTTCAAAACTATCGATAGTCACCATCAAATAGACTATCGAAAGGAACCATCGATAGTTAAAAACTATCGGTACTAAACTATCGATAGTTTTTGATAGCATCGATACTTTTGTTTAGGTTCGAAAAGTAAAAATGGTGCCTTATGAATCTGCTAAATGAAGACGAAATTCATTGAAACCACGTGTCAGTTTTGTGCAAATTAAATCTACCAAACATGAGCAAGAATGTGCTGAAAACTTTTTCATTAGAGCATTGGTAGGTAGGTAGAAAGTACGCTAAAAAATGGAATTCAACTCATATCGAAATAATTAGGTACTTTATTGAGAATTATTATTCATGGAATGTGCCACAATGAATCGGGCAATGAATTCAAAAATATAATCTTTGACGCAAACTTCCCCTTCAATCCGATTTCTGCTTTTCGTAATAGCTAATTTGTCCCGAGAACAAACGTTCTGATGGGACAGACGTGGCCACGGTAACGAGATGGGACATTGTGGCCAGCTGATAAAGCAGTGGGTATGAAGCTGACATGTGACTCCAAAATTTCAGTGGATCTTGCTCCATTTTTTCTGCTGGCGCCCTCAAATATAAATGGCTGATTAATCATTCACTTTTGATAAATGTTTCCAAATGGAACTTACCCGTCCCCGAGGCATTTTGATTAGTTTCAAGCAGGAAGGAACATGCAAGAAATAATAGGTAACTGATACCAAACAAAAGGCAATGAAACAAAATGAAGAACTATTCACATCTTCAACTGAACTGAAGATTCTTAGTAGTTGAAGTTTCGATAGTATCGCCCAGAAACCATCGATAGTGGTAAAACATCGGTTTGTAACTATCGATGGTGAAAACATCAACTATCGGATGCAAACTATCGATAGTTCGATAGTATAGTAGTTGACTACACACAGGATTCAGCAATAATTAACTACTCACCTCGAATGCTCTTTCAAGTAATCGCCTCCTTTCTCTTCGTATTCGCTTTTGGTGACAAAATATTTCGACGAGTCCGGGCTTTTGGCAAATTGCCTGCATCCGAGCCAAGCGCCTAACGATGGCTCAGGTACGATTCGAACGGATACTTTCGATTTGAACGGTCTAACCTGCAAAGCCAAAATGACAGTCAAAACACAATCCAAAGAGTTAATTGATTGAGATGAAATGAGCGTATTCATTCATTTCATTAATATGAGTACGAATAAATCAACTAAATTACACACACTAACGGTAACATAATAGGAGGGCCCTCGGCTCTGAGAATCGTCCAGTAAGCCAATACAGTGTCAAAACGATACATGTTGACGAAATTTCTCATTCCAAGATTCAATATTTAATCGATAATATTTAGGTAATTTGAAAAAACAAAAAATGAAACACTACAATATTGTTAAAAATTACAAAAAATGAAATTTTGTCAACAAATTGCAAAAAAAACTTAAAAATCTAAAAAATAGGAAATTATGTATTTTACTTCAACTCTTATGTAAATATGTGATTTTTGCTTCATTCATATTCATACAAACTTCACGGTTATGAATTTATGAGCATTTCTGTTAGTAAGAGTATTGCATTTTTAACAAACTTCTATGAGCTGAGAAGTTATTTTCTCCTTGAGTCCAGGTAAATTAGCCAAGCCTCCGGTCAAACAGACGTCTTTGGCCAGTTCGTCAGCCACGTCAGCAGGAAACATCCGAAGGACCCAGGATATCAAGTCGCTGAGCCCGGCTTGACTCCAACTGGGGAAAGGAAAATCGAGTTTTCATAGAAGTTTTGAAGGAAAATGAAAGAAATAATGTGCGTTTTGAGAAAAGACTGACCCCAAAAGGGCAAGAGGTTGAAATAGTGCTTCCCCCACTCTTATGGCTTCAACGGCGAAATGTAACCGGTGTGATTCAGCCGTCGCCATGACAGATTTTCCGGAATCGGCCACGTACGACGGATCGTGAAGCCGCAACGCTTCTTCCAATTCCACAAGTTTCTCAGTTTCAGTTTCGCTGTCGCTGTCACCTTCCTTCAAAAGCAAACGATCGATAAATCAACACGACTTCACCTGCTGCTGACGACGCACAGCATCCAAACTCACCCTGTTGATGGCCTTGTAGACATCCCAGTCTTGATCTCGACGCCCGAAATCATCTTCTTTCTTCTCGTTGTCGGCTGCTAATTGGGATATCAGTCTCATCCGTTCGACGGACGCCATCGTTCTTCTCTTGGCCATGTCTTGACGTCTTTGTTTTCGAGCGGCTTTTCTCTCCAACAATTCATCTCTGCGGAGGATATCACGTCAACAACATCTCTTATGCGCCAAAATGCAACGCTGCAAACTCTATTTACAGGAGTTGGTTATTCCTTGGACCAGGAGCATAGAAAAAGTGGGGGGAAAGAGTCAGTGGAGAGCCCCAGGCTCATTCCAATTGATTCAGGGTCCAAAATGTAGTTGAAAATGATACCCCACAGGCCTAGGTACCAGAAATCTTAAAAACACATTCGAAATGGGCGGATAGGCACCCATTTTGACCCATAACCTCATCCAGAGAGCGAAAATCGTTCCCAGACCCATTTCATATGATTCAGCGTCCAAGGATTTAGTGGAAAATGATCCCCCAAACGCCTAGATCACCAAAAATCTCGAATATCCATTTTTCAAAAAAACAAACAAAAATAAAACAAGTTTCGAGGACCAACAAGAAACGGGTCCAACCAAATAACCAAACGGAATAACCAACCAAAATCCACTAACTTACTTTTTCTTTCTCATCGATTCGATCCAAGCGTTGAAATCCTCTTCGTTTCGTGGTATCTGGAACTGCTTCATCATCTTAGGTTTGGACTCCTGGTGAGGAAAAATATGAAATTTTGAAATCACTAGAATTTCAATGGTAAATTTTGATCATACGTCGAATTAACTAAATTACCTCAGCGTTCTCTTCGGTATTGCCAGCCATAGAATTCGCAATTTTTTGACGTGTCCTCTCAATTCTCGTTCGAAGGGTGGAAATCATCTTGAGCAGATCTTCAGTTGACTTCAGCCCGTACTCATCGAGTGATCTCTGCCAACAAAGAACAGATTGTCAGTGATTTGATGTTTGTGAAGGTGGTCTGATGTCGAGGAATAGACAATGTACCACCTACAAAATATTAAATGTGAGGTGCAGGGAAATACCGCTGCAAATTGCAATGCACCTTGGACCAGGAGCATGGAGACTCGTTCCAATCGATTCAGCGTCTAATATTTAGTGGGAAATTATACCCCTCAGGCCTAGGCACCAGAAATCACGAAGGGTAGATAGGCACCCATTTTGACCCATAACGTCATCCAGAGGGCGCCAATCGTTCCCGGACCCAATTCAATGGATTTGGCGTCCAAAATTCACTGGAAAATGATACCCCACGAGCCAAGGTACCAGAAATCTCGAAAACACATATTCAAAATGGGTAGATAGATACACATTTTGACCCATAACCTCTCCCGGTGGGCGCCAATCGTTCTGGGAACCGTCTGCTTATTTTGATCTAGACACCTTGAATCGCCAAGAATAATCATTTTTGGGCCGAATCGGAGAGATTGATTTTTTGCATGAAAACAGGTTGATTATGCAAGGAATAACTATCAAACTATATTTTATCTGCTGTTATTGCTTCACGCGAAAGGAACGAATGTTGGCTGAATCAAGAACACGCATTTGGTCGGTTATAGGAGGGGAGGGGGACAACTCGTGGTACACCCTGTATATAACCACAATTTACATTTGATGCATGGAAATCATTTCATAAAACAATGATTATTAGGAGAAATAAATGCAATTTGAGGCACTCATGGTTCTTATCTTTCTGTTTCAGCTGACTTCACCTGATTTTTCCTGCATCAGAATCAAAGTTACCTACGTAATCACCGTTTTAATTTTAATTTTTTTTTTTATGGAACTTCTTGGCATTAGCAGTTACTTTAATATGCTACCTATTACAGAACTTTGTAATTTTTGCATTATTCTCATAATATAGTTGCATTTTGTTTGAGCTATTGCGTTTAAAACTTTAAAATTTAATTTTCTCCACTCCGGTAATATATTGTATGTTTGCTTATGATGCAAAATAAACACATGCATGTATTGTAAATCTGAAATAGCTTAGTACCAATAAAATCAGAACGGGCAGAGAGCGCACCAAGGCACATGGGAAAGCCCTGGCTCGACCCCACCAAAGGATTGAGCCCAGGAACTTCCCACCAAGGCTAATAAATAGACGGCCAAATGGCCAACTTTAGGGAGTTCGTATCTACCTCTGGTGTGACCACTCTCTGCCTTGTCCAGTACCTCCTATAACGTGTTGTTGTCATTCAAACCTTCTCTCTTTCAGCCTTCCCTATATGAGTGCACTTTGAGATCGAGTAACATCAGATCGGTTAAGAGTTCGGTCTGCATTCATAAAAAAAAAAAAAAAAATAAAATAAATAAATGGTACCAACTACCTACTCACTTGGTATTCAATGTCTTCACCTTCTTCGAGGAGATCGTGAATCGAAAGTAGCTGATTCAGCTGTTCTTCGTCCTCAGCCAACTACAATCACAATTGACATCTCATTACAGTCAACACCACCAATTTCGCATCAGCCAAATACAATTTACTTTACTTGAGCAGCACCTTTTCTTCCCTTTTACGAGCGTTGACTTCCACTAGTTTTCTCGCAGTTTCTCGACGTCGGCCTTTCTGCTGTTCTGGCGTCAGCAGCGACATCGGTGGTGCGGTGAAGGGCAGCTGAATGCATTTGACGTGTGAGTCGTAGTATTCTGGGTCCGACCATTTGTCCAGTTCTTCTTTGTAGTCGCCAGCTATTCGGCAATGGTCGTGCAACAATTCCTGTAATTTGGTGTAAGTAATAGAAAAAAAGGTTATCTAACGTAGGTATATAAATCTACAGAAGTGAGTGGAGGGGAAATGTAGGAAATATAAATACGGTTTTAGGAAGGGCTGCCCAGCCATCAGAAAGATTTAACAGAGGAAACAACTGCTCATCGTTTTGATCGCGAATAGTGCTCCATTTCCAGACTTTAGGGTTGCTAATAAAGGAATCCCATTCCCCTTTACGAGTTCTCATTCTATTAGACAAAATGGACACCCAGAGGAGGGATAATAGAGCCAGAAGCGTGGAAGCCCAGAGTGGTTTGTTGTACTTCTCTTAGGTGTCCCATTTTTAGTCCATACACAGACCTAGTTCCTTGATGTTGGTTGTAAGGTTGTAACTAGCTTTTCGCAGGGAATGGTTCTCATTGGGGTGTGTGTCCCAAAGAGGGTGAACATGCGAGATGTGAGTGCTGGGCACTCGAAAATAATGTGATTTGCAGTTTCGTCTGCCTCCTCTCAAAGTCTAGGCATAGGGTTGTCGATTGAGTCACCCCTATGCTGTTCTGATGAAAAGGCAGAGGAGCGAAGCCGGTTGATAGGCCAACTATCGCTTACTATGGACATGTCCTTCAGTATTCTGCCATCTGTCGGTGTGTTTCTTGTATGTCCACTCCTTGATGGCAGCTCTGAAGAATCTTTTGAGCAAACCTACAGCCAGCTCTGGGCTCACGAAGGGTGTTTTGGAGCACCTTTTGGCAAGCTCATCAGCTTTTTCGTTGCCCTCAATGCCCATGTGACCCACCATCCACTCAAGGAACACTGTATTGCGGGCTGCTAGGACACAGAGTCTGTTCACAGTCCTTCACCACCTTAGATGAGATGTTGGGTACTGTGAGGGCCTTTATCGACGCCTGGCTGTCAGAGAGAATGCTGAGATGTGCCTTAGTATGCCCTCTCCTCATAATCTCCAGGGCGCGCATGCGCTGATCGGCAGAATTTTGGCCTGGAGTACGGAGATGTATTTTCCCTAAGTCTGATCCCGCCAGTTCCTGTTTCCATTCTGATCGATTGCACTCGTACATTTACGTTCATGTTACTTACTTCAGCTCTGGATAGATTGAGAGCGTTGAAATGGACAGGATATTTCAGTTGGAGCAGTCTATGGAGGTAATAAGTGATTTGCTGGCCGCCTAAATCTAACCTTCGAGAACGTTTGAAGTCTACGACGCCTCCTGGAAAAAGAACGATATTGTTGCATTATATATTGCATCATATATTGCAAGTAATAGAAAAAAGCTGCTGATTCAATCACACGGGTTGATTATTCCTCGCATCAGGCGCATGTTGACTCATACCTTCAACATGGAGAAAATGGAAAACCATGGTGTGGCGGGTCCCGGACCCATTCCAATCGATTCAGCGTCCGAAATTTAGTGGAAAATGATACCCCACACGCCTAGGTACCAAAAATCTCGAAAACACACGTTCTAAATGGGTAGATAGATACCCATTTTGACCGTTCCCACCTCCAGTGAGCATCAATCAGTCCGGGACCCGTCTCATTGAATTCAGCGTCCAAAATTTAGTGGACAATTGTATCTAACAAGCCTAGTCCTCAAAAAGTTCCCAAAAACCTTAATCGCCCTTAGTTTTTATAAACTTTTGGGTACCTAAGAGCGTGAGGGGAATCATTTTCCACCAAATTTTGGACACTGAATCGATTGAGATAGGCCCCCGAAAAGAAATTTTCACGCAGAAAAAGGCATCATCCTCCACAATCAAGAAATAAATAAGAACAAAATGCACTGCTTCTAAACTACGATTACTTAAAAGATATAAAATAACAATGATATTTTTGTTACCTACCGCCTTACTTTCTAGTTAGTAAATAGTGTACTTATAGGCGTCTTACCAACAATTGGAATAACGTGAGTGGTGAAATATCCAATAGAAATCAAAAGCGAAGTCTTCTTCCCGCTAGGGCATCTCCAATAAGAGCAAAGGGAGTCCACGCAGTAGGAAACCGATGGGACGTTGTAGCATTCAAAAAGTAGCTGAGACATCACTGCAATAAGCATTTTTTTTATTGTGTCATTGGAATAAATAACGAGTAAAAATTAAAATTCGGTTGTTACAAAATTTATTTCAATGTTGCAGAAAGAAATGATTAGTGAGTAAATCATAAGATCAAGGTATGCACTCCTAACAATCGATACCTGAAATAATTCGAATCGAATCGACAAGTGAATCGATTCTTACTAAAATTACCTGGGAAAGGAAAACTTTTCTACGATTTATTGTAAATAATTGATAATGAAAACAACAGGCAAATTGCATCTCGTGCGCATGCGTCATGTAATGGCCGCACGTCGATATCGACATAGTGGTATCGATAGTTGCGATATAGGATTTTTACGTCAAATTGGATGACTACCATTTCAAATTGGAGGTTTTACACGTCAAATTGGAGGTTTTCCATTTCAAATTGGAGGTTTTACACATCAAATTGGAGGTTTTCCATTTCAAATTGGAAGTTTTCCATTTCAAATTGGAGGTTATACACATCAATTTGGTGGATGACAGAAATACATGATTTAATTTTGGGAAAGCAATAACAAAAAATTAGCGAGTGAAACGTAGCATTCAACAAGTAAGAATGAACATAATGCTATAGAATGAGGCGAATCAACAGGCTCCTTCAAAAGAATGGCAAAGGGACGAATGGAATGTCTTCGTCATATTGTGTTGCACGGAGTAGGTATATGCAGAATCACCGGGCGGTTCCGCCTTCTACGCGGGCTAGCCTTGGAGCATTTAAAATTAATGTGAAACGACCTATTTCCGTCCACCTCCAATTTGAAATGTAAAACCTCCAATTTGAAACGTAAAACCTCCAAATTGATGTGTAAAACCTCCAATTGTATAATGGAAAACCTTCAAATTTGACGTTAACATGCTATTTATCTAGTCTGGCCATAATGTAATGGGGCTAGACCGGGACACAGGGGGGAAATAAATGATTGGAATGTAATTTTGTGACAATCTAGCTCAGAAATTGGTAATTTTCAACCATTTTTTACGCCATTTTGACATTAGGATACTTAGGAGTTGCGAGGCCTTCCCCAGGAAAATTCAGTTTTATCAAATTTAAGTTTCAGATCTCTTTTAATTTAATTTTCTTAAGAACTTAACACGAGCTTAAGGGTCTAGAGCCGGTTGGGGGGGGGGGGGGGGGGTCCAGTGAAGTCCGGAAACGTAGAAAAAAGGCGCTTTCTCTTAAACCTTATTCGCCTCTTTTAACATAATATCTTACATGTCAACTTATAATCCTCCCATGAAGGTCCAAAGTTAATACTTTTAAATGAGTTTTAGACTGTGAAATACTTTTTTTTAGTATAAATGCTCAAACACTCTTTGTTTAGTCGTCATGCAAAGCGACTATAAAAACAACTACCGGTTAATAATTTAAGAGAGAACGGAAAACGGTGTAATTTTTGTAGAATTTAAGAAGATGGTGTCAGGGAATTCGTCCTTTTGGTTGGTTACTCTTTGAATAATCAACCTTTGTTTTCATGCAAAAAGTCAATCACTCCGATTTGCCAAAAAAAAAAAAAAAAAAAAAAAAAAAAAAAAAAAAAATTCTGGGCGTATTAATCTGTCTAGTTCAGAAAAAGTCAAATGTCCGTCCGCCATCCACGCCGACTTTGGTAGAGGAAAATTTTCTAAAAATCTGAAATTTGGGTCAGGGGTCCGTTCATAGCCCTAGTTGGTTCTCGAAACCCGATCGGGCCAAATTTGGGTGGGGTAGGGGTCAAAAAGTGTATTTTGAAAAATGGATTTTCGAGATTTCTAGCGACCTAGGCGTGTGGGGTATCATTTTCCACTAAATATTGGACGCTGAATCCAATGTGGGTCCCGAGACGATTGGCACTCAACGGAAGAGTTATGGGCCAAAATGGGTATCTATCTACCAATTTCGAATGTGTGTTATTGAAGAGGGACACTCTTCAATACCGCACTGCAATTATTCAGCTTCTATGAGAATGATGAAACTGTTGATAATTTATTATAATAATTCGTAAAAATATGTAATTTTAGTTCTAAAACATTAAAGACAGGGCTAAACAAGCAGTCTAAAACGGGACTGTCCCGACCAAAAGGGACGCATGGCCAGCCTAGGTACATCGAATGTTAAGTGTGAGTACCCTGATCTTGAAATTAGCCGATTTGAGTTCTAAAAGTGCACAATCTCTCAAGTAACTTACAACTTCTCGAAAAATTTGGGTTCATAAACGCTTCGGTCATGACAACAGGGTGTTCAACGCTGCCTTCGGTGTCGATTCCCAAATGAGAAAAAGCATAATTGAAAATATACTCTTGAACTTCCATATGAGTGACGACGTTTTTGTCAAATTGAGTCTTCAAATTCCCTCGAATCGCTTCAATATTCACGATGTCGTTACCAATTTGCATCTCGCCGTCCTAAAATGAACATACAGGCTGTGTAAATAGTTGCAGTACTTCAAGTCAAGCGTATTTTCCTGGTGTACTTTACTATTATCTCCCATTTTCAGAGCCAAATTGTGACCCCTTTGAACATTTGGCTAGTGTTTTGGAATCGCTAGAATCTCCTCTTATGGTCTATAAACAGCAGAAATGAATAAAACACAGAAAGAGCGGATTTATATGCGTTACAGAAATGTGGGGCGGCGATTGTGCAGTTTTTGCCCAGTGTAATACAATAATATTGCCCCTCACTGTCCAGCAGACGGCTGCAAGAGTGAAAACACTGCAGATTATTACACAAAGGTTTATTATTCCTATATATAGCAAGGCACGGCGAGGGTGAGAAGGACAGGGAAGGGGAAGAGACAAATAATTACTTCGATCGAAAGTAAAGAGGTTGAGAAACGGGTGATAAAGGAACAAAATTGACTCTAATTGAAGGTTATAAGGATTTCACTTTATAAGAGGGTGGGTTTTCAATAAGATCGGTTGTTACTTCTTTTCAATTTATAATTCCGGCCATCAGGACGAGCAACTCAGTCTTACATTACCCTAAAAGGACATACATTATTGGGTTGCCAGAATAAAAGGTATCATGTTGAGGAGCAATTGTTAAACCAGATAGATACCAAATTTATTGTGTAGTCAAAACAATTAGCCCGAAAACAATTTATTACAAAATCTATGTAAGAACAACAGTTGAAGAAAACTAGTAGGAACAACATTTTGGAAATACTAAGCCTACTATCTCTTAAGTTATCATTTTATCTTTAGAAAAGAGGTATTTTTATGAACATGGTGCTGCGCTGCCGCCAATGGGTAGGTATAAGAATGCATTCCCACATGTGGAATCAACAATAGGTCGTTAATAGTAATAAATTTAGGATTTCAGCCTTGGACGCAGGGCAGGCAACACGTGTTTTGGATCGGTTCTGTATTTTATTGAGAAAATACACAGGGATTGGTTATTTCTTGAACCAGGCGCATGGAGATTCATTTCTTTCAACATGGGAAAAATGGGGGAAATAGTGGGTGTGGCGGGTCCGGGACTACATTACCAATCGATTCAGGGTCCAAAATTTAGTGGAAAATGATACCCCACACGCCTATGTACCAGAAATCTCGAAAACACATAATTCAAAATGGGTAAATAGATACCCATTTAGACCTATAGCCTCTTCCAGTGGGTTCCAATCGTTCTGGGACCCTTTTCATTGGATTCAGCGTCCAGAATTTAAAGTAAAAATGATACCCCACTTTACCTAGATTGCAAAAAACCTAGGTACGGTTTGTATTCTATAATCTCTACTCTTTCTTGTTTAATATTTTTTAATGTTATAACGACTATTTCAGTTCTATTGTTACTAATATTAGAGATTCTTCAAAGAAAGCAAAGTTATTAAGAAATAATTTCTAATTTAAACGCATTAATTATGTTTATGTGACTCTAATGACCTCTTTTTTTAGACAAAGTATGCACATGCTAGACATTCGTTAAGTGGCTGAACTCCTGTTGTATAACTCCTAGGTTACTGAAACGACAATAAATGAATTGAGTAGTAATAAATTTAATGGTTGTTTTTAGGTGATGCGTAGCTGTTGACGTCATTTGGATGAGTTGCCCTGCTGATAAAGTCAGTCGTAGGCCTAGTATTTCCAAAATGTTGTTCCTGTTGGTTTCCTTCAATTGGTGTGGGGGGGGGGGGGGCAATACAGAGGTACTTAGGTATTACACTGGGCAAAAACTGTACTATCGCCCCCCACATTTTTCTATTGCATAAAAACCCGCGGTAAATATGCACTGTCGGGGGCCCCTGTCATGGCGCCCAAATATATCGATATGTCCTGTCAAGCGAGATAATCGATAGTTTTTAGATTAGTTAAATTGATCATGGACGATCCGCATAGGTATGCCCCTTTTGATTGCAGACCATGTACCTTCAATGGATGCACACATTTTCAGGGTTTTTAAAAACGATTACTCCTCCAACAGTCTAAATAGATGGTGGTCCCAGGCAGTATGCAGGTCTTAATAATAAATACCCTGAAAATCACTTACCCGTGCCCCTTTCCACCCCACCAAACACCCATTTACCAGTCACTCTCTTAGTAGTCTTCACAATGAACTAGGTCTAGGCGCCTAAAAATGTAACAGTTTTTGTTTTCCACTCTTTAGGGCAATACCCATGATTACAGTGACGTATTGACATGCGCAAATATGTCACCGCCATTGTAACGCACATCGATACATCGATATAGTGATCTCGAAGTCGAAATCGATATTTAGACGCTTTATCAAGCGTGTTATCAAGGGGCCCCCGACAGTGCATTTCAACCAAACCCGCTCTTTCTGGGTTTCACTCTTTGCTGCTGTATAGAGACCGAAAGAGGAGATTCCAAAACACTAGCCAAAATGTTCAATTGGGTTGGTTTGAAGGGTCACAAAGTCTCAATTCGGCTCTGAAATTGGGGGATGAAGGATAATAGTAAAGTACACTTCATCTTCCTCTTCAAACCACCAATAAATTACACTAAAACCCACCTTCTTTCCTCGCTCTTTTCTCGGCTTCGCCAATACGTTTTTGAAAGTCAAAACGGGCTTAGGTGAATTTGCCCATCCAACTCGACAGTTATACGAACCTGTAAGTAAATAACGGCGTTCAATTTGTACCCTTCACTAAATTAATAATGAATTCAGTTTCTCACATTACCGTTGTCGATGACGATTGGAATTCCAGAATTTCTCAAAGACGGAGTGTACGGGTGAATTACATCTGCTACAGTTTTCACGTCTTTGAATTCCAAAATTTCCATCGCTTACGTATTTCGACAGATCTGAGAGTAAAATTGAAGTAAGAACTGCTATAGAAACAGGTACAGATAAGATAAAATAAAATACAAACGCGCCGGTACTTTTCAACCACCCAAAACACACAGAAAAATAAGTTTTTAAGAATCAAGTTAGCGTTTGTTTACACCAAATGCGGTGTTTGACTCGTTATCAACGTTATCAATTTGGTTTTCACTTCTTCCGTCTGTGGCGCTCACCGACATCCGCTTTTCCCACTTCTTTTCAAATTTACATCAAGCTAAGAATTACATAAATATGATGTGTAAGCGGAGACGTTTGTTGTGATACGAGTATTTTCGTTGTTGTGATACGAGTATTTTTGAACAAATTTGATGGAATAAAACCCTGAGACTCTTCGCATTCTGACTCATGTCTAGAGTCTGTTTAAATCAAACTAGATGGAAAGAAGACCCAAAGACCCGGGTATGTGGAGATTTTTACCCATTAAAAACCTCACCCCCTTTTGGTTGGTTATTCCTTGAATAATCAACCTATGTTTTCATGATAATAATCAACCTCTCCGATTCGGCTCAAAATTTTTTTCTGGACGTTTCAAGGTGTCTGGATCAAAAAAGGTCGATGTCCGTCCATCGTCCGCGCCGTTTTTGGTAGTAGAAAATTTTCTAAAAATCTGAAATTTGGGTCAGGGGTCTGTTCCTGGCCGAGACGGGTCCTCGAAACTTTTCAGCCCGATCGGACCAAATTTGAGGGGGGTAGGGGTCAAAACGTGTTTTTAAAAAAATGGATTTTCGAGATTTTGGGCGATCTAGGCGAGTAGGGTATCATTTTCCACTAAATTTTGGACGCTGAATCCAATAAACGGGTCATGACCCCCTGGTATTTTACCATCGTTCGGAGTTTGGACCAGCCACAGAATCTATGAATTTTGACCGCCACACAGTTACTTCAGGCGTGTGGGTTGCCGATTTTTTCACGTTGGGGCCCAGCCACAGAACTGTTTGAACATTACTTCAGGATGGGTTCCGATTTTCTGGCCTGCTATCTAGTCCCGTTTGCTGAATTTCCGTTGCCAGGTGCTTACACTCGAAGAGCCTTCCAGGATGTTTTGGATGTACCCTGCACGGCATTCCACTTTGCCTGCTCTCGGAGCATCCTGGTATCATATCCTCGGGGGTGGGAGGGCTGGTCATTTCTAGCTCCCTTGCAATCTGCCTATCATCGCTATATCAGCGTACAGTTCCACCTATATAGCGGTAAATGTGCTAATAAGCGGCAATGAACTGTGTCAACATCTATTTGTACATTATCTACGCTGTCTGGCTGCATCCCCTGTTTCTTCTTCATTCATTCAGCAATTTTAGAAGCAGAGGTTCATTTTCTCCGCACAGTGGGAAATCACTTGGAAACCTTTTCGAAATTTTACCTAAAATGCGTTGCAAACTTGATTCAGGAAATTTGAGATTGGACATCCAAACACTTAGGAGAAATTACAGATACCACACATGTGTTCCATTCTCCTACGCTTCATGGGGAATTCTCTGGAATAATTCTAAATTTTGTCCAAGCTGCTAACTTTGAATTAAAACCATGGGAAATTGGAGATTTTGGACATCCAGGAACAACAGGATTAGGGCGCAATTGCAGACACATACCTACACAGTGGTTCCTGTTCTCCCAATGTTGGAAATTCCCTTGGAAATTTCATTCACTTTAAAATTGCTACGCTGTCTTGGCTGCATCCCTTGTAGCGCACCGTAAAGGGTATTTCTTTAGTCATTCGTTCAAGAAAAATTATTAAGGATTAGCGTAGATATAGGCACATACCTACACAGTGGATCTTGTTCTCCCACACTGCTTCAATGGTGGAAATTCTCTTGGAAATTCATTGCCAAGTTTTGTTCTCAAACGCGTTGCTAAGTTTTGAAGCTAAAACCATGGGAAATTAGAGATTTTGGACATCCAGGAACAACAGGATTAGGACGAAATTACAGACACATACCTACGCAGAAACATCTCAATTTATTTTAATGGAATGGAGCGCATAAGGAATAGTGCGCCAATGAAAAATGATAGGTTATCTAAATAGAACCAGCGTAGAATAGAAAAATGTGATTCGTCGTTATAGGTGCACGAAATTTAATGAGACTTCGACAAAACAGCGCGTTAAGGCTATTTACAACTCTTCCTGGAGTTATCGTTTGGAAAAAGCCAATTGCACGACCCGGGGTATTGGAGGAATTCGCTCGACATAACGTAGATCTCAGACGGGATCATATCCTCTGCAAAAACAGAACAGAATGAACTGGTTAAATTAATAAGGAGGAAAAATTTGCGGGTGAGGAAGGTGAAGTTCCCGGTGAAATCACAAGCAAGTACGTCACGTGAAGCAGTGAGCCCTGCTAATTTTTTACATTTTTACACCGCATGCTTCAATTTGAGGAAATTCAACGGAACACACCTGATGCTGAGGACTGGGGAGAGGATGGCTTCGCCCTCTGGGGACAAAGGTCAGAATTTGAGATCCTTTATCGCCTGAGGTAAATCGGGCAGTTTCATTTCTTTGAGTTGAGCGGGAAGGTTCATGTTTTTGACGGCACTCACAGCTCGGGCCGCCGCTAAACCAGTCTGGAATCAGGAAATGTGCCGGATGAGGCAGCAGGGACGGGACATTTTACATTTTAGCAGGGCAAAAAGCTGAAAAGCTGCCGACGAAATGTGAAAAAGGCACTTCACCGTGTCGTCAAGTAAACGAACAAATTTCTACAAAATGTGTGTAAATAATAATTTATAAACAATCGACGACAACAATTAAATAAATTAATTAATGAGGGCGAAACTCACCTCTTGTTTCTCGAGCTTGTTCTGTTCAGATATCCTTGATAGTATTTCGGACATATTGGTTTCCAAGACCATTCCTCCCATTACAAGTTCGTTCAGAATGTAATGTACCTTAAAAGAAGAATAAATTATGTAGGTACTCGCATAGAAAAAACGTACAACAAAATTAAATCACAGGAGTTGGTTATTCCTTAGACCAGGCGCATGGAGACTCATTTCTTCGACATGGGGAAAATGAAGGAAACAGTGACCCATTCCAATCGATTCAGCGTCCAAAATTTAGTGGAAAATGATACCCTACACGCCTAGGTACCAGAAATCTCGAAAATCCATTTTTCGAAATACACATTTTGACCCCTACCATGCCCATATTTGGTCCCATCACGCTGAAAAGTTTCCAGGACCAACTAGAGCCGTGAACGGACCCCTGACCCAAATTTCAGATTTTTAGAAAATTTTCTACTACCAAATTCGGCGTGGACGGCAAACGGACATTTGACTTTTTTGATATAGACACCTTGAAACGTCCAGAAAAATTTTTTTGGGCCCAATCGAAGAGATTGACTTTTTGCATGAAAACATGATATTATGTTGATTATTCAAGGAATAACCAACCAAAAATACTGAAATCGTGTGGAGAAGCGTATCAACGAGGCCTACAGGATTGGTATACCATCAGAAATAAGGTTAGAGTGGCAATTAAGTACTCATTTTTGATCGCACCCTTTCCTTCATATTACTGCGATCAGGCTGAAAATGAGTCGTACAGAACTGGGGCCCGAATATGTATAAAATTTCAGCATTTTCGGAGCACTTTTGATTAATTTTTTTGTCGTTTTACGAATAAATATATGAAAAAAAAGCTGCAAATTCTTCCACAAGGGTTGGTTATTCCTCTGAGCTGGAATATGGGTTAAAACCGTGTGGAGTGTCCCAGCCTCGTTCCAAGCGTCCAAAATTTAGTGGAAAATGGTACACTACATGCGCACGACATGCCTAGGTACCCGAAAATCTCGGTAACCCGCTTTCGAAATGGGTAGGTAGGCACCTATTTTCTTACATACCCACTTCTAATTGGCCCCAAATCGGTCTGGAATCCATCTCAATCGCCCAAAATTTTGTGAAAAAATTATAATCCACACGCACAGATTACCATAAATCTCAAAAATCCATTTTAACAAAACACATTTTCCCCCATACCCCTCCAAAATTTGGTCTGATACAGGCTGAAACGTTTCAAGGACCAACTGGAGCCACACTCTGTTATTTCTCATTTTCTACATGCTCCAGTCCAAATAATAACCAACCACTATGTAAGAATTAGCAGCGTTTTTACATATATACTATACATCATGGAACAAATACTATGATTACAATGTATTACAAAACCGAGGGAAATTCCTAGATGGGAATTGGGAGTTCCTATTAGAGATGGACAAAGTAGTTCATTGAACGGAACTATCTCTTCTTAGTTCGTTCACTAAAGTGGACTAGTTTAAGGAACTAGTTCAATTGAACTATCTAATTCACATTTTTAAATTAATGCGTAATTGACTACATTTAGCAGTTTAGCTTCATTGCACTGCATTGTTGCACCTCTAGACCAGATCAAGTTAACTAGTTGGAATCTTCCAGTTATTATTTAAACTAAAGATAAGTTCATAATGAAACTTGTTAACAAGTCAAAATAGCTATAATAAGTTTATAAGAAACAAACAGGTCATCGAAACTGTGACTGTTTGATAGGAATTGAGAGAATAAAAATCATGATTCTTCACTAACGAAAAATTATTTAAATTGTTTAATATTATTTATGTGTTGACAATGCCACGAATCACAGCATGGCGAACTATTTTCGCAACTTCTCAACCAAATGGACGAACTATTTTGATTTTGAACGCCTAGTCACTATTTTACTGGGGACGAACGCCAGCTAGTTCAGAATAGTTCAGACATACAAATCAATTAAGACCAAAGGAACTATTGAACTTTAAGGAAGGTGAACTAGCCAAGTCGAACTGAACTATAGTTCGCCTGAATGACTGATGTAAATAGTTCACTAGTGGGAGCAGTTCATTTGAACTAGTTCGTTCGCGAACTACACATCTCTAGTTCCTATAGGGGATTTTTACGACATGAAAATACAACATTTGTCTGCTTCTAAAACATTATCCTGCGTAAATAGCGGTTGCAATCATGTTACAGCAATCTTGAATTAATTAAACAATGGATAAAATAGATTTAAAAAATCCTAAGCCAACTATCCTCCCAACTTTGAGTGGAGGAATGAAAGACCGGTCAGAACAAAAGTTCGAACAGCGGCCGCTAGATCGCACTGAATACCCACCCACAAACCCCCTAAATTGAAAAGAGTTATTTCTAATCAGAATTCTGTAGTACAAAGTTGCTATTACTTTAGAATTGATCTTCTTATCGCAAAGTATTTAATATGCAAAGGGCAATTTAGTGCAGAATATCTTTTTGTTCTCTCAATCTCGATATGTTCGGGCTATTCTCGGAAATTTCGAAGTTCGTGATTGCCATCGCTCATATTTTGACTTTCTTCAAATTATTAAAAGGGTGTTTGCCACTTGCATGGCATGCACGTCTCACGACGTGTAGGGTATGGCAATCAAGACATACTCAACACATAATTTTTATGACTGCGAGGCTGCTGGCTGTCAATATGCACCGGCGCCTCCCCTAAATCGTAATGATACAGGCAAAGGAGTAACGAGATTAACCGTCATCAAATTCATCAATTGTGGGGCGGTATTAACAAGGGTTGCGGTTCATTCGTCGGGATGAGGGCGTTGTACATGTCGATTTTGGGTCCAAAATCGGGTGGAAATTGATGTCCTCATATCCTAACGAGGTCTTTAGGATCTGGCCACAACTATTACATTTTGCCACCCTTTTCATCTTGGCAAAATTATGTCTATAACCCACTTCTTGATGAAATACTACTTTTTTTTTTAATCAAACTGAACCTTCAAGGTTCTGTTCTACTTGAACATTTCACAAGTTAACCTGGGAATAGAGTACAAACAATGTAAAAGTAAACTAAGTTGCTGGTTAACACACGCGTGCGTGTCGATTTTGGGTCCAAAATTGGGTTAAAATGATATCTTATATCCCATTTCCAAAAAATCACACGTCTAGTCATACCCTTACAAAATTTGGGTCGTTCGGTCCGAAAAGTTTTGAGGGCCGACTGAATATTTATAAAATTTTGCAAACTCAACGATGATGAGCACGTGAGGTTAGCATTTTTCCCCCACAAACAAGGTATAAATGTGTGAAACGGATAATGCAATAGACTGAGGGACGTAAAAAAAAAAAGGAATAATAAAACATCGATGTACCGATGACCATTTAGACCAGCAATTTTTGCTCAAAGGTTAATGCTTTTACCCAACACAAATGTTGACCATTAACCTCTCTCTGTGGGGAAAGAGTGGGTGTGGTGGGTTCCGGACCAATTCGAATCGATTCAGCGTCCAAAATTTAGTGGAACATGATACCCCACATGCCTAGGTACCAGAAATCTCGAAAAGTCACATTCAAAATGGGTAAATAGAAACCCATTATGACCCATAACCTCATCCAGAGGGCGCCAATCGTACCGGGTCCCATTTCATTGGATTCAGCGTCCTAAATTTAGTCGAAAAAGACACCCCACACGCCTGGATCAAAACCCATTTTGACCCCTAGCCCGCCCAAATTTGGTCCGATCGGGCTGAAAAGTTTTGAAGACCAAAGAGACCCGGAAAATTTGAAAAATGGAAATTTCAGTTTTTTAGAAAATTGTCTTTAACCAAAATCGGCGTGGACGGCGGACGTTTATTTTGTCAGGTATTTCTATCTCTTCTTCTCCTTATCTATTATTTTTATATCTAGGTCTCATCTACTTTGTTGGTCTTACTTTGTCAACATGGAATATGAGATCCAATTCGCAGACGTTTTCGAAGCATTTGTCGAGCGTTTCCACAAATACTTGAATCAAGTCTAGAATGCCCAATTCAGATTCGGACGAGTCCACGCAGAAAACGAAGTATAACGTGGCATAGTGACGGTAGATGAGCTTGTAATCCGATCCTCCGATCAGGCTGAATAAAACAAATTATTCTTCTAGTGAGTGAACCGAGCAGCAGTTCACCTGATTGTATTACGATGATCATCAGTGTAGGAAGCAAAATTGCTGCATACAATGACTCTTCACAAGAACAACGAATGACGTGTTGGCAATAAAAGCTCACCTTCCACCTTCTAAGAAATTGCAAACGTTGTCGTCTCTTTTGGACACCAGTTGGAACGTCTCTTTGATAATCTGCTGCTGAAGTTCTTCAACCTAGCCACACAAGGGTACATATTGCTGATAGAAACATATCAAGCTGATAACACAGATTAGAATGTAATCTGGTCAGGGTACAGCAATTTAGACAGTGTCAAAGAAACTTACGAAATATTGATAGAACTTAGTCAAACGGGGCTTCCCATGGTTGTTGAATACTAAAATGGCTTTGATCATTTTGACATCAATCCAATATGGTCACAGTTGAAACATCAATTGCACATGAGTTTTAGACGAAGTCAACGCACGAATGTGTGATGGATATAAAGCACCTTAATCACTTAAGTAAAACTTCACTGTACATGAATGGAACTTCTCAAAAAGTCGAAAAATTTTCAGATCTAAACGTATTTGTTATTCATAATCAGAATATCTAATCAAACATCCAACAAAACTACTATCTTCTCATTACCGAAGGTTGGAGGAATTTTCAGAGCTCTCTGTCGGTACCTCACAGAAGTAATGAGACGTGAGGTGTTATTTTGATATTTTATATTCAAGTTTTCAGAAGATCTGGAACTAGTCAAGATTCAAAAAACATCAATTTGAAGAATTCTTGACACACCAATCCAAATTTTGACTTGATCATATAAAATTTTACCATATTCCTTAATACCATTCTTATGTATTAAAACTACTCATAAAAATTACTAGACCGTGAAAAATGGGATATTTTATGGCTTGCTCACATTTACGCGGGGTTTTGAAACCAACACTGACGTGGTAATAGTGGCACCACTGTTTCTCCCTTTACAGAGCACCCTCTGTTTTATGATACTCTTGTATGTTATGTTTGTAGTTCCTCAGTCGTCCGTCATGCGATACTTTTTGTGAACTGTCGTACAATTTAATAAATTCTTTGAGATCGTGTATAATTTACCTGACGTACCTCTGCTCTCAACTATAGGAGAAGGCAAGACGGTTCGTATAAGACGAGATTATAAACGTCTCACAAACTAATTATATTTAATTCCAGTGAAATAGGGTTAATAATTAGGATATCGCCATCAAGACTTCTGTCGACATTAATATAGTTGTAAACCACTGTACCTTTAACAGAAAGATGAACTAGAATATTTTGTAGCTATGTATTATTTGATTGAAACCAGGGAACACTGGGAGGGAACAGCATTAGTAAGATTAAACTGACATTAGTGAATAATATAAATATAAAATGTCGGAATAGCACACCAGAGATCTCTGTATATACATAATCTCTACACATTTGACATTGTCCACACCACCAGGTTTGTTCTATGTAGAGGCAGGGGTGCCATCCACGAAGGTAAGCGACCATACGGAAGGGAAGTGGTTGCTTTCCCAATAATTTTCATTGAAGAAGAACCAGTCAAAAATGGAACCTAGTTCAACACCGGGTTTCCATCAAAAATTACTAAAGGTTTTCGAATATTTATGTGAATTATAATCTCAAAAAATGGGTAAATATATAATGTTTGATTACAGCGCAGTTCAGAGCTGTGCCTAGGACAGAATTTATATGCGCATGCGCAGTCATTTGCAGTGCACTCAGAACACTGTCCCTGTTCAGTGTTTGTAGAGCATTGAAGATAAAATAATGTGCTAATAAGTGATGAAATTATTTCAGTTTTTTCGAAACTAACAGCAGCTAGTCATTTTGGAATTACGTGCATTGAACCTTCAAACATAAAAGTTGAATAGAATTGTAAAACAATATAAGAAGGCGTATAATTCCTGAAAGAACAATAAAGAAGTACCTAGTTGGTTGAGTTGAAAATGAAAGACGATGATCATTATACAGGATAACATCAAAACTTTTGATCTGAAAATTCTTCCATGCTTCGGTAATGAGAGGCAACCGTAGCCTTTCAGGTGGAGCTGTCCCCGTGAAGTCACAACGCCATGGAATCATTAATTATCGTTATTATTACATATAAAATTATATAAATAATCATTTCATTTCATTTGTCTCTGGGAACATAATATGTTTTCAGTTCTTTTTTGTGGTGGTTGTTCCACCGAGGTTACGGGGAAGAAGAATTATATAAAAGTGAAGTAGACGACGATGTTGATAATTTTATGGAGGTTCTGTAAACATAAACAAAAACAACGTGGTTTCTTTTCTTTACGGAGTCTGTCGAGTCCGTAGTGTATTTTATGCTTAGGTGACTCAATTTCGACTCATTTGATGCGATGTAAGTACTTACGTCAATGAAAATAACAATACCCTAATTAAACAAAGAAAATGATATGCATCAATCGATGCTTTAAGTTACATTTATCTATTCTGGCTACACTACTTGCAACTCCTCTAAAATTAATACTCCACCTGTTGAGTACCTTTTCTTCTGCTTAGTAGTTATTTCGTTCTTTTGTAGTCAGTTTACTTCGTGGGACGATAGGTCCGTGATATTCTGATATATTCGGCGTTTTAAGGTGTCTAGATCAAAATAAGCAAATGTCCGTCCGCCGTCCACACCGATTTTGGTGGTAGAAAGTTTTCTAAAAATCTGAAATTTGTGTCAGGGATCCGTTTCTGGGTCTAGTTGGTCCTAGAAACTTTTCAGCCCAATCAGACCAAATTTGGGGTGTATAGGGGTCAAAATGTGGGCAAATATGCACTGCCCCTGTATATATCGATGTGTCCCGTCAAGCGAGATAATCGATAGTTTTTCCCAAACTTGCTTTCATCTATCGCAACAATCACGCCAGGTCCACCTATAGGCTCATTCATTCCCAAACACTCATCCAAACATACCTATTTCTCTGATATAACTATGCCAATCACACACTGTATGGGAAGACTCACTCATATCACGCATAATAAAAGAGTGTTCAACTCGGTTAATCAACAAATTCAATTCTTTACATCCTGCTATGCTCGAAGTAAGATCCTAAACGAACACTCCTTTTCACTCGATGGGAAGGAGCAGCTTTTGTCCTGCAAACCCACTCAAACCTATCTTGCTTTGAAGGACATGGTCTGAGAGACATATTCTTCCCTCATTCAGGACACACATACACTCGCACAATCAATCCCAGATCCACACAAATCTCAATCACTCTTTCCAGTCGCTCATGCCTCAAACACCCCAAGGAAAACAAATTTCCATTCCAACAAAAAGGAAACCGTCAAAAAACTATCGATTATCTCGCTTGACAGGGCATATCGATATATTAGGGCGCCATGACAGGGGCCCCTGACAGTGCATGTTTACCACTTTTCAGCCCGATCAGACCAAATTTGGGTTGGATAGGGGTCAAAATGGGTAATTTGAAAAATGAATTTCCAAGATTTTTAACACAATAACATGAGCTTGGTGGTCATTGCTGAACCTTGCTGCGGGGTAATCTCTTTATGCTCCGCCATTTCTAGGCTTACTGCTTGCCGTATGAGATAGATAAGCTTTGTTTTCTGACACAACTAATTCTTCACTGTAATGTTGTTCCCAGAGTCGTCACGAAAATGGACAAACAAACCGTGAAACCCAAGTTCGACAAGAAGAAATGGCGCGAAAAGAAGTATAACCGGAAAATTCAAAGTAAGTCGCATCAAATCAAGCAGGCAGATATGTGTTTTTACGTATTTTACGTATTACGTGTTTAGACGTATTGGAACGTATCGTCGTTATAATCCGATTGAATTACGCCATTTCAGTCGGGCAACGAGAAGAAAAGCAGAAAGTCATTTTGAAAAGCAAATTGAACCGCCAATTGAGGCGAGACCATGCAAAAACTGCCACACCGTTCTCCCCTTTGCCACTGCGACAGGCAAAAAGGACAGAAAAACAAGGTCAAGGGTAAGTCATCATAGATCAATCAATCAATAGTGTATATTTGTGGAGCAGGTGTGTGATGAGCCTACAACAGAAGGCTTACGCATTAAGATAATCTACATCTTCAAGTTAGTAGTCCTCTGGACGCAATCACCATAATTTTCAAGGCACAATATCCATTTGTTTCAAGGATGTCTCGCGTTCAAACGGCCCAGCTTGAATTCAAAAGAGTAAAAGATCAGAAACAAAAGCAAAGGGAAGAACAGTTAAAGAAGAAAAAGGAAATAGCCCAAGCTTTGGAGGAATACAAGAAGAAGAAAACCGAAAAGTTTAAATTACTGTCAAAGAAGACGAAAAAAGGTCAGCCAGTGATGAAAGGCAGAATGCAATTGCTATTTGAAAAAGTTCAAAAGGCTGTAGGAGGAAAAAGCTGACGTCCTCCACTTTTTGTTAAAGAACTGGGTAAACAGATGAGACATGATTGTTGTCAAATTGAGATTACCTCGTTTAAATTAATATAAATAAAAGTGTATTATAGAAATAACGAGTTGTCTATTATTAGCTTTTGCCCGGAAATCCCTTTTACAGAACTGGCCTCTGCCCTTCAGCGGATATTTCAGTTTGGTGAATATCACACATGAAGAATTTTATGTAATGTGGGGGCAGTATGAGGTACTCCACGTAGTATTGGGACAATATTTATATTGTATCTTGTATCTCGTGTTGCTCAAGGGCTTTGTTCCACATCAAGGGCCTCTTTTGAATTTCCTCAGAACTCGAATTATTCATTGTAATTGTGAGGAGATACAGTTTGAGGGAAGAGGGGGGTAATTTGAGTGTTCTTCAATACTGTAGTTTTTACTATCTCCAATTAGCTTCCAAAAAAGTGCCCCCAGATGAGGTTCAACTTGGCTGAGCACAAAAACGCAGTTATTCAAAAGAATTTTAGTTGACACACTCTTGAAATACTACAGAAAACACTCAATGACCGGTGTGAAACCAAAAAGGGGTGCGGTAACGTATAAAATCTCATCTCAAATTTCAATTGTATCACTTGGCAAAGGCAGCCATTTGTGAGCTGCTTTTTACCCTAGTCTAAGGACAAAAACAAAGATGCTAATCAATAATGGGTAACTGTCTCCCACTATTAAATCTTCTAGGATCCTGTAGGTGTACAATATTTCGTCATATAGACTCTTGTAATTGTATAGTACCTCT
The DNA here is from genome assembly GCA_019603395.1 of Cyrtorhinus lividipennis. Lineage (NCBI taxonomy): Eukaryota > Metazoa > Arthropoda > Insecta > Hemiptera > Miridae > Cyrtorhinus > Cyrtorhinus lividipennis. The sequence continues at coordinate 25,081,047 of CM034004.1, forward strand.
TCTTCTAGACTGTTCCACTCTGTAATTATACAATATTAATCTTCTAGACTCCTGTAATTGTGTGGTATACTATCTTCTAGACTCCTATAACAGTGTAGTATTTCATTTTCTAGATCTAGACTCCTGTAGCTGTACAATATTAATCTTCTAGACTCCTGTAATTGTGTAGTATACTATCTTCTTGACTCCTTTAACTGAGTAGTATTTCATTTTCTAGATCTAGACTCCTGTAGCTGTACAATATTAATCTTCTAGACTCCTATAATTGTGTAGTATACTATCTTCTAGACTCCTATAACTGTGTAGTATTTCATTTTCTAGATCTAGACTCCTGTGGCTGTACAATATTGTTGCGAGCTCACACTGGCGCCGGTCAAATGGGCTACTGGCGTCGCAAGGTCGGCGACCTGTGGAAGGCTAAGGGACCGTTCTCGAACATTCGAGAACCTCCCCGTTCGTCCCGGAACGTTCTCGACCGGGCCGCAGGTATAAAAAACGGGCCCAGAAACGCCGCCCAGTTCAGTTCAATTCGGAGTCCGGATATAGACGCTTCAAGTTATAAATCGTGCCGTGCCGCGTTATAAATAGTGCGACAACCGCGTTACAATCGTGTATTGTGATTCTGTCATTGTGTAAGTGCGCGAATGTGAACAGTGTATGTACTCAAGCGAACAATTGTTAATAAATTACTTACTAAGAACATAAATCGTTACAATTGGTGTCAGAAGTGGGATTACAAATTAGTGTTATAGTGTTGGACAATAGTTAGTGTTAAAGTGTTACAGTGTTTTACAGTAGTTATAAAGTGTTATAGTGACTTTAGTGTGTTACTGCGCGTTTGAACTCTTAAAAACGAACAAAATGAAGTTGACCGATTTGAAAGTTAAACAGCTGAAGGAAGAGCTGGAAGAGCGCGGCTTACCTACTGGTGGAACAAAAGCAGATCTACGCCTACGACTTAAGGAGAACTTGGTTGAAGAAGGTCATGACCCAGACAACTTTGACTTTGTGGATGATCTCACCAGTCTCACCAGGAAAATGGAAAGAATGGAAGAGAATTCTAGACAGATGTTTGAAGAAATTGTGGTGAGTCATATGGATAAAATAGTAAGTGATGTTGCCAACATAAAAACAGATGTAGACAGACTGGAGGACAATTTGAAATCATTGTCCAACACAGTTGATGATAAGATCTCTGCAGTCGACGATAAGATCTCTACAGTTGATGATAAGATCTCTCAAGTTAGAGACGAAATTGAAAACAGAATTCAAGCACTGGAGAGAAGCAATCAAGGAAAGTTCAGGCACATGGATATGCCAGCAGAAGCAAGCTTCAACAGTGGCAATGAAGAGCAGTTTATGGGAACCCGAGTAAATAAAATTAAGCCACCTACATTTGATGGGAAGGTGCCGTGGTCAACATACAAGAGACAATTTGAAGCTGCAGCTGTTGCAAATGGATGGCTCGAACATGACAAAGCAACAGCTCTAATAGTTGCATTGCGTGGAGAAGCCTTGAACATTCTCCAGACAATACCGGCTGGCCATCAGAACAATTACGAATTGTTGACTGCCAGGCTGGATATGAGATACGGAGATGCTCATCTTCAACAAGTCTACCATGCACAGATAAAGAACAGGAACCAGAAGACCACCGAGACTCTACAGGAATTTGAAGCGGACATTGCAAGACTGGTGAGACTGGCTTACCCTACAGCGCCTGATGACTTTTTGGAGCAGCTCGCTGTCCAGACTTTCGTAGATGGAATCAGGGACAGTGAAACTCAGCAAGCATTGAGACTCGCACGCCCAAAGACCTTGTGCGATGCCCTCGCGCATGCTTTGGAATTTGAGGCTGCGAAGCAAGCCTCTCACCGGAGCGGAGCACGTCTGAGACAGGTAGTGGAAGAAGAAGAGGACTTCGTTGAGAGGATACTAAGGCGTTTGAAGCAAGAGCCCGATTGGGAGGACCTCAAACGACAACTCAGATGCTGGCAATTGGGGGAGTCCTCTCACAGTTACAAGACGGGCAAGAAGAGGAGACCTATTCTGGACAACTGCAGCCACAGCTCAAGACCGGACCAGCAAGAAGAACACCTACGGAGGACCAGAATTATCCTGGGTGAGTGGCAGCCAGAGCGCTTGCAGGAGCGGCAAGCAGAAGACCAGGAGCTGAAGGATCTTCTGGTTTGGAAGAGAACCAACAGGAGACCCAGTTGGCAAGAAATTAGTCATCGTAGCCCAACTATAAAAACCTATTGGGCGCAGTGGAACTCTATCAGTCTGGAAGACGGAATCCTGAAACGTCGCCTGGAGAATGATGATGGCACCGAGACAAGGACGCAGATCATCGTTCCACAAAAGTTGGTTCCCTTGGTTTTAGAGCATCTTCATGATGGAACATCAGGAGGACATTTTGGCATCACGAAAACGCTACAGAAGGTTAGAGAGCGTTTTTACTGGGTAGATAGCAAACAATCTGTCAAAGATTGGTGCAAGAAGTGTTTGCTGTGCAATGCCGTGCAGGGACCAATTGTGAAACCAAGGGCAAAGATGCGGCAGTACAATGTGGGAAGCCCAATGGAAAGAGTGGCCATTGACATAGCAGGGCCTTTCCCAGAAAGCGACAAAGGGAACAGATACATCTTGGTGGCCATGGACTATTTCACCAAGTGGATGGAGGCTTATGCATTGCCAAATCAAGAAGCTGCCACCGTTGCTGATGTCTTGGTTAAAGAGTTCTTCTGTCGATTTGGGATGCCTTTGGAGTTGCATTCTGACCAGGGGAGAAACTTTGAATCTTCCGTATTCCAGGAAGTTTGCAGGTTGTTGGGCATTCGTAAAACCAGGACTACAGCATTACACCCACAGTCGGATGGCCTGGTTGAGAGAATGAATCGGACAACTGGGAAATACTTGGCAAAAGTGGTCTCTGACCACCAGAAAGACTGGGACCAATACCTGCATCTGTTTGCCTTGGCCTACAGCGGTACAAGAAACAACTGGAGAGACTCCTGCATCGGTAATGTTTGGAAGGGAGATAAGACTACCGTGTGACTTGGAGTTTGGGAGCAAACCTGGAGACGATGTAGCTGGGGAGGACTATGTCAGCGTTCTAAAATCCAAGCTCCAGTATATCCATGAGAAAGTCCGGGGCCATTTGCAAATAGCCAGTGACCGGATGAAGACTCGATACGACATAAAGGCAACTGAGGTGGGTTTCCAAGCAGGCGATCTTGTCTGGTTCTACAATCCGCGTCGGAAGCGAGGACTATCACCGAAACTCCAGAAGGATTGGGAAGGACCCTACGAAATCATGAAAAGAATCAACGATGTCATCTACAGGATTCGAAGAACTCCAAGAGGGAAACCGCGAGTGGTACATCATAATCGGCTGGCAGCATTCGTGGACAGTTCGACGCAGGAAGACCTATCGAGGACAGTGACTACACCATCATGTATAGAAGACCCGGCAACCCTGGAGTTCAACATGTTCATGAAGAACTATGGAGGGACTAGCAAAGCGAGATTTGGAGTCACCAACGAAGTGCGCGAGAACCTTTTTGACGTTGGAAAAGATTATGCGTTAGCACACTCTGTAGCTGCCGACCTCAAAATGTCGAGAGGAATTGCCGAAATATTCAAGAAGAAATATGGTAATGTCGACCAGTTACAGCGGCAAAATCCACGCATTGGAAAAACATTGTCACTGAGGATAGCCAACCAGCTGATAGTCTATCTAGTGACAAAACAGTCTTCCCACCAGAAGCCAACCTACAGGACTCTTTGGGATGCGCTACTTGTCCTGAAGAAGCTGCTCATTAAGCAGGGAATGAAGAAATTGGCAATACCCAAGATTGGTTGTGGCTTGGACCAATTGGATTGGAGGATAGTCCGTAACATGTTGGAGTTCATTTTCCAAGGGACCCAGATTGAGGTGCGGGTGTGTACCTGGAATCCTCATGGAAGAACTGATGTGAAGACTGTGGACTGCTATTTCTACCGCCAAGGCAGCTGCAAGAATGGTGATAAATGCCGCTATCGACATGAGCCCTGTGATGAACAGATGCCCAAGATTGTTCTGGGACAGAACAATTCTAAGGAGGGGGCAGTGTTGCGAGCTCACACTGGCGCCGGTCAAATGGGCTACTGGCGTCGCAAGGTCGGCGACCTGTGGAAGGCTAAGGGACCGTTCTCGAACATTCGAGAACCTCCCCGTTCGTCCCGGAACGTTCTCGACCGGGCCGCAGGTATAAAAACGGGCCCAGAAACGCCGCCCAGTTCAGTTCAATTCGGAGTCCGGATATAGACGCTTCAAGTTATAAATCGTGCTGTGCCGCGTTATAAATAGTGCGACAACCGCGTTACAATCGTGTATTGTGATTCTGTCATTGTGTAAGTGCGCGAATGTGAACAGTGTATGTACTCAAGCGAACAATTGTTAATAAATTAGTTACGAAGAACATAAATCGTTACAATATTAATTTATCTAGGCTCCTGTAATTGTGTAGTATACTATCCTCTTGACTCCTTTAACTGAGTAGTATTTCATTTTCTAGACTCCTGTAGCTGTACAATATTTAATTTTCTAGACTCCTGTAATTGTATAGTACCTCTTCTTCTAGACTGTTCTACTCTGTAACTATACAATATTAATCTTCTAGACTCCTGTAATTGTGTAGTATACTATCTTCTAGACTCCTGTAATTGTATAGTATTTCATTTTCTGGACACCTGTAGCTGTATAACATTTCATCTTCTAGACTCCTGTAATAGTATAATAGAAGAAATCGTAGGAAAAGAACAGTTTAGATAGGTGATTGCAGAATGGAATAAATGCTCACATCAAGCAAACAGCATCAGAGGGCAGCTGTTTTCACTGGAAGGGTTGACACCAGGAAAAAAAAACAGATGAAAGCTGTGCGCAAATATTTTAGAAAACCCGTTCTATCCTAATCCAAATTTCAAGTACAGGCCCAACACTTTGTGTAAAACAACTCTTCACCAGCAGTACGAGTGAGATGGTAGGGTAAGACTCGTTCCCATGACCCCCATAAACAAATACAAATATTCTATATTAACAGGAGCAATTTCGTAAGTACCCTGCATCTCGTGAGACAGCAATACAGCAATCGAAACACAATCAATTTAATTTTGTCAGCATTATTTTCTGGAGGTTGCCTCTTCTTTCATATTCTTCAAAGGCAGTCATTTCTTTTTCTTTTTGTCTTTTTTGGTCCTAAAAAATAAGCACAAAGTAATTTAATTGTTAACTGTGTTTTCTGAAAAATGGATTTTCTAGATTTTTGGCGATCTAGGTGTTTTGAGTATAATTTTCCACTTAATTTTGGACGCTTAATCAAATGAAATGGGTCTTAGAACGATTGGCGCCCTTTGGAAGAGGTTATGGGTCAAAATGGGTAACCATCTACCAATACCGAAAGTAGGTTTTCAAGGTTTCTGAACCAACGCGGGTAGAGTATCATTTTCCATTAAATTTTGGGCGCTGAATCGATTGGAATGATTCTCCATGCGCCTGGTCTGAGGAATAACGAACCTCTGTGAAGAAACTTGCAGCGTTTTTGATCAAGGCATCTTGAAACGCCTAGAAAAAAATTTTGGGCCGAATTGACTGGGTAGTGACTGAGGAAACGTAACTTGGTCAGTCATAAATGTTTCCTGTTTTGACTCTAAAATATTGAACAGCGAGTTGGTCATTATGAGAGTACTCTTACTTCTGCTCTGTGACTGGCTTCTCCAATTGGGGCTGTTGGTTGTAGTTAGGCTGATATGCAGTTTGATCATAATGGTAGGGCTGAGTAGGTTGTTGGCCAGGTGTAAGATATGCCCCTGGGACAGGTTGTTGGCCAGGTGTAGGATATGGCCCTGGGACAGGTTGTTGGCCAGGCTGAGGCTGTTGATATTGGCTCCCAATTTGCATTCCATGCACTTTTTGTTGAGGCTGGCTTATTGTTGATCCTTGGTTGGGTTGATTTGGAAGGTAGCCATGCTTCACTGGTTGGCTGTGCAGCTGCATGTCGCCCATTGGTTGGTCAGTCGTCCGATTATGGCATAACATTGCGTGGACTTCTTTCAACATTTTCCCATATTTTTCCTCAAATAACTCCAAGCAAGATTTTGGGCAATTATGTCTGCTCCGGGTCTGTGGTGAAACCCTGTCTCTGTCCAGTGGACAATTACAAGGCTCAATAACGTACTCTTGTTTAGTTCCGTGACAGTCAACTTCCATAGTAATATTTCTGCAAAGCCCATTGTTTGAACGACCATTTTCTACGTGGTTCTCATCCTCAAAAATTCTAGATGGATATTGGTCATACACTTCCTCGTTCTTTATTTGTGAAAATTGCATTTGTCCTTGATGAGCTTCTTCCTTCCTGCACTGTTTCAAATAACCTTGGCAAATTTCTTCAGCTGATCTGTAAAAATTGTCAACTTTATTTTGGCACAATGTGCTGTCGTATCTAGAACTTGTTGTTCTTGGAATCTTCTCCTCAGCAAGTTCATCACATTCGGAATTTTTATTCATCAGACGGTTTGAACTCGATTTTGCTGTGACTTTAGAGGTTTTATGACATGTACAAACTTCAACGTAGATTTTGCAGTCACTTTTACCAGTTTCTGACGTTGGGTGTTTTGTCTTAGATAGGGCTGACACTAAATGATCCTGACATGGACTTATTTGATCAACAGAAGCTTTGCTTAATAGTCTACGACCAACGGACACTTTATTGTGATCGTCCAAACAAAATGTTTGTATTACTTCAGATTGTTTTTCCAAATAAGTGATCAATTTTTCAAAAAATGCTTCTCTTTTACCTTTTTCTAAACAGTTGCAATTTTGTGCAGTCTCATTCTTGATGTAGGGAGATGATTGTACAGTAACACAATCTGTTTGATGCAACTTTTTTGTTGCATGTTCTTTTGATTCGCAGTTGTTTACTGAGCTGGTTTTATCCAGTTCTTTTTGCATTTTGGATCATTGAGCTGCTTGGGTTTGTTCATTTCTCTTGACTGTACTTAGGACTGCAGAGCTTGGTAGGCGTGAGAGGTATTGTGTGTGGTGTTGGTTTGTATTGTTTATTTGTAGCAGAAGACTTATGTTAATAACCATGGCGACAGTCTCTATGGTCTTCTGGAATTGTTGAAAGTTTCCTGGAATTGTGTTTTAGACAAGTCAAATGCATCTGCCACAGAACAGATGATCAGGTTGCTATCAGCCATTGGGATGCTCAATCTCTGGTTTGCCCAGTTTTGATTGTTTGGTCCTTGAAAGCATTGTCAGGATTTGGCACCATGGAAGAAAGCGCTGCACTCGTTACCTTGGCATGAGACAATTGCATTGGGCACACAAGACTACCAAAAGTGATTGTGTTGGGCCCCCTGTGAAGATTTTGGACAAAAATTCCCCTTCCCATTTTTACAGACCTACAGACAAGTTGTGCAGAGGTGTGGATATTGTATTTGTTTGAATTGCAGCTGCATTCTGAATTGTCTTCTCCAAATCTGTGACCCAAAACGATGGTACAAATGGAAGATGCATCAATTCTTTGCATTCCTTCAAAAGAACTGGCAAGCACACTTCATAAAACAAAACTCTAGGGGGACGCATATGAGTGAAGTACTTTGTGCTATACTCAAATGTTCTGCTCATGTATGCAGTTACATTCTTTTAAGCATTGGAGCAAGATTGGAGTCACAAGAAAAGAGCAGATTTACGCCATCATGCAATAGGAATGCCTCTCCCAGCACAGTATTTGTATCTATCAGAGCAAAAACATCATTGAGGGATTTAGGGAGTAAGCCTATCTACCTGCTGTTAGATCTTGCAAGTTGCTAACTGCCTTAGCAATTGGGTATGCATTTGAAACCTTGAGCAAGGCTTTCCAAACTATCTGTTTCACTGGTTGCCCAATGTAAGTTGGGTGCCTAGTGCCAACAATTATTTTTGGAAGACTTGGGTGCCCAGTGCTGGGCGCCAAATCCTAGTCCTCTGTTGATTCTTTCCCTTTTTACACCTGCTCTGTTGGATCTTCCGGGTTGGTCAATGGGAGGCTTATTTCATGCTTAATTGCCCCCACAATCAGTAAGGTTGTTCTCCTTGATGCAGTCCTTGGTTAAGCTCTCAATTTCAAGTTCCCAAAGTTATGGACACAGAATACACTCAGGCATGTTAGAAACATAAGCACAGTCTGAAGTGATCCTGGTGGCTGTTGACCATAACTTACACATGTTGCAGCCAAAATACCTATGGCCTAGGGTATTCTTTAGTTTGTATGGATCTTCTGTAGACTGATCTGTTCTTGTAGGAATTGGGTCTTTTTGGTTTTCCAATTGGTATTCTTGGAATGGTGATGCAATGTTAATGGTTATTACAACAAACAAACATTTGAGGATAATTGGAAAACATTGGCTGACTACCATCAATGTTTTCACGCTAGGTAAAATAAACACTGCAAATTATTAAGAAAGGTTCATTATTCTCTGAATAGATCACTAGAATATAATTACTTGTTGATAAAAAGGTACCTACCAACAACTGTACTGAATTTTGTTTTCTGTATTGGTCCTGAGAGCTCTGGCTAATGTCATTTAATTCTAAATGATCAGAATCGTTAATATTTTTCACTCAGAACCATTTTATTTTTGCTGTTCGAGGCGTTTTCACCCATTTTTCCATCCCTTCAACGTCAATATTAACATTGGCTACCATTATCAATAATTGAAAAGCATTGAACACTCACCATCAATGGCAAAAACATCAAATATTGCTTCTTCACCATTGACGTTTTACCTAGCAGTGATTCTCATCCCTAATTAGAATGGTTTTGCTTGATTGGTTATTTGAAGAACAGTGACAGAAATCTAGTACATGTACCTAACCAAGTTAAGATGACCTGCCAGGCATACTGATAAGATGGTCAGTTTAGATTGATAAGGATGCAGTAGAGAAACTTGTGATTGTGAGTTGTATTCTGTGAGTCAAACGTTCTTGGAACATTCTGAAAAACAAAATGGCGGTTGGACAAACGCTGATAGCTGATTGGTCCAAATTTTTCTGTGCCCCTGCAGTGCTGCCAGCAGGTGGCTGTCCACCATCACTACAAACAGTAGGCTTGTTTTGTCCATGAAGTGAACCAGCCCTGGTCTCAAGCACTTATGTCTCAGTAAAGCATCTGCTTAGTTCTACTAGTATGTGGTGCTGGGTGTATTGCAACCGTGTCACCACTTGTCACTCATAGTTACCAACCGCACCACGACATGTCGTGCAGAGCTGTGCAAAATAGGTTAAACTTGTATCAAAGAGGAAAAATATGATTCAAACTCACCATAAAAACATCAAACATCAATATATTTCATTTCCAATGATTTCATTCCTCGTGGCCTCAATTGAGATAATAATATTTTTGAGCATCTACGACAAGAAGATTGTATTTATGATTTAAAAGTACAACATTAATTCGCATGCGCACCAACGTCAAATCACATTGACCCTCATAGAATTTCAACCTAAGATGATATTGCTAGTGACTAATCGTTTGAATCACTAAAATACGAAGGATCTCATATGCCAACCTTTTTTTCCAAAATTGAATAAGTACTATACAACAATGTAATCTAATATGTATCAGCCAGTAGTCTATTGTGCACAAGCTGTTTGTGAGATTGGGTTTTAAAAGTTGTTCCCGGCTTTGATTTATTCCAATGTGAACTCCTATGAAAGTTCTATTTTACGTGGAGTAAAAAAAAGTCTTCAAAAATGTTTTAAAAGATACAAATACATCAAACACGAAACATTATTGGTTTTATTGGAACAATGTACAGATTGACAAAATCCTAATACATAAATTGTCTACTTTACTTAAAACGCTGATAAAAGTCTGTATTTCTTAATAAATTTGTTACGTTGGTATTTTCTTAGGTTTAGGAATGCGAAAATTTACCAGGTAACAATAGAATATTCAAACAAAATTTTGTACACTTAGTTTAAAACCCTGTTAATACTTCTTATTTGTCTAGCAATTTTCACCATTAATTAATAAATTAATCAATACTTTGATTGAAGGATAATATGAATTACATTACAAATGTTGGTTATCAATACATTTGAGTAGAAAGTCTTCCAGTAGTACAGTACTACTCAAAGTGTACAGTTACTGTACACTTTGAGGTGTCACATTTGGGAAGTACATGGTATTGTATGATCCCGCAAGGAGGCGCTACTGTGTTAACAGGTGGAGACCACCCCCTGCGCCATGTTGCACACCTAACCTGTCGGATGTTTGCCTGTGAACTGATGTTTTATGTATGTGTTGTATCATTTTCCACTGAATTTTGGACGATGAATCCAATGAAATGGGTCCTAGAACGATTGGCGTCCTCTGGATGAGGTTATGGGTCAAAATGGGTACCTACCCATTTCAAATGTGTTTTCGACATTTCTGATACCTAGTCATGTGGGGTATCATTTTCCACTAAATTTTGAATCCTGAATCGAATGGAATGGGTCCGAGAACCGCCACACCCTCTGTTTCCTCCGTTTCCCCCATGTTGAAGAATAAGTCTCCAAGCGCCAAATCCGAGAAATAACCAACCCCTGCGTAAGAATTTGTAGCGTTTCATGCATCTTTCCATGCGTTTTGGATGGTCCGTGGACCATCTGTACCAATAAATAAATAAATAGATAAATAATTTATTAAATTCCATTCCTCTACTTATCATTTGCGTTGCCTATTTTGGTTTGGCTCCTGTAACGTGAAATATCAGGATAATTTATTTACAGTCTTAGTGTAACATCTAGCGTAACATCAACATAATCAGTAATGATATTTTTTCACCTGTCACAATAGTATTCTAATTGCTAAAGGAGACAGTCAAAATAACTTGGTCAAAAGGTTCGTTCTCTGGACAATTTTCATAGCTGAGTGGGGTTAACATACAAACAGTACTTTATAGGTTTATTCACGTCGTAATACGACCAAAAGAGCCCTCTCCGCTATCGTACTGTCCCAGTGTACAATACCGTATTTTTGTTACATTATAACGTAGCGGGAGCTCCTGTCAGGAACAATAACCATCTCTTTTACATTATTTCGTAGAAAGGTTAGAACCGTGTGCCTTTCACAAAGAGAGTTAAAACACGAAGTAGAAACACTATAAGGAAGAGAGTTATGAAATAGGAGGGTATTCTTATTATAATGTATTTCATAATGCATTTGCGTTACTTTCCCCATTATCGTATTAAGACAATTTTATTAGAATATTTACATTTCTAACAATTATTACTATTTTTCTGTACATTTGAAAAAATGTAAAAATAAAAATAAAATAAAATTGAATAAAAAAAAAAACTATCACTTTGCTGGATTTTTGTTAGCCTTATATGCTCCGATAAATTATCAAATTTTATTGTTGTTAGGTACCCACCTTGTTCTATGGTACATTACACAGTAAACCCAGAAATGGTAGAAGAAATAAAGAAAATATCATTAAATGGCTTCTACTAACTGTATCTTCATTGAATGGGGTGGTCCAGGTGGCTATTTGTACAAGAGAGGGGGTACAATCAGCCAATGAGGTGGTCTTGGCAACATTTGCTGACTCTCTGACTGTCAATGCTATGAGGTAGTGTTGGCTATTTGCAACAATCACTGACTGGTTGACTGTGCACACGAAACAGGGTAGTCAGCCCTTTGAGGTGGTGTTGGCTGTTCGCAACAATCACTGACTGGTTGACTGTGCACAAGAGAAAGGGTACGGTCACCCCTATGAGGTGGTCTTGGCTATTGGCAGCACTTGCTGACTGGTGGATTGTGCAAAAGAGTGGGGGTACATCCAGCCCTATGAGGTGGTGTTGGCTATTGGCAACACTCACTGACTGGTTGACTGAACACATGAAACAGGGTAGTCAGCCCTTTGAAATGGTCATGGCTGCCAACAACATTTGCTGACTGGTTGACTGTGCAACAGACACGGTACAGTCAGCCTTTTAAGGTGGTTTTGGCTATTGGCAACACTCACTGACACAATGACTGTGCACAAGAGAAAGGGTACAGTCACCCCTATGAGTTGGTCTTGGCTGCCAACAACATTTGCTGACTGGTTGACTGTGCAAAAGAGTGGGGGTACATCCAGCCCTATGAGGTGGTGTTGGCTATTGGCAACACTCATTGACAGGTTGTGCACAAGAAAGGGGTACCGTCAGCCAATGAGGTGGTCTTGGCTAATGGCAACACTTGCTGACTGGTTGACGTTGCAACAGAGACAGGGTACAGTCAGCTAATGAGGTAGTTTTGGCTATTGGCAACACTCACTGACACATTGACTGAGCACAAGAGACAGGGTACAGTCAGCCCTATGAGGTGATATGGGCTATTGGCAACACTCACTGACTAGTGGATTGTGCACAAGAGTGGGGTACAGTCAGCCCCATGAGGTGGTGTTGGCTATTGGCAACACTCACTGACTGGTTGACTGTAGTTAGCAGGAAAATATTGCCTACTCATGCAGGGACACATGCCTTTTCAACATCAAAGTCCCCTTGAGGAGAATAGATGCTAAAAAAGCATGTAATATGTACACCACTCAGGGGAACCCATGCCTTAGAAACAGGCAATCCACATGCACACGTATGCCAAAAAAGCAAGGTAACCTCCAGGAAAAGAGTACTAACCTCGAAAGCGTGGCCATGATCTCGTAGGAGACAACACCACTACCATAGGTCCTGTCAGACTGCTGCCTGGTGGCAAATATGTGAAACAAACGCCTAAAAGGCATGTTCAAGCAAGAAGTGTTAATATTATTGAGGAAACATTAGAATAACGAATGTGGTTCCCTGTTTGTCTCCCACATACAACCCTAGCGATGGGTTTAATTAACCAATTTAGTTTGTAATATTACGTATGCACCAAGGTAATTCTTGTCTATTGATAACCTTAATTTAATCAACCCCTCTCGCGTCATTATAATCGCCCGATATTGCACCGTATTTTCAACTGTTAAAAAAAGAAATGGAATGGAACGTTGTAATCGATCAATGACATTTTCAGGAAGACGATTGTTTGGTTTTGTTCCTTTTGTGGGCACAGACCCAAGTCAACTTTCAACGGATGACATTTCGACTTTTCAATCGAAGGGAAACGAAGGCACTTTTCATTTCACTACAGAAAGTATGATCGGTATTGTTGAACAAGCGATAATGGCGCGAATCATTTGAAAAACGTCTGTTCATTTGTCAGACAATGATGATTTTTTGTGGGAAGAATTGGAGAAAGGGGGAAATACATTGTTAGTTGGGGTTTATCCTTTCTTCCTAAATACATCTTTCAAATTAACTTATTGAACCCAATTTCTAATGTAATAACTTAATAAGAATAACCTTCTACGTAAAAGTTGGTGGGTACCTAACGTTGTGAATTGAAATTGATGATAATTATGTTCAATTAAATTCAATTGATTGATAAAGGTGAAATTTTGATTAATATTAAAATTTGAAATAAACGTCTTGTTCCATATTATCGTATAAAATAAAATAAAAAAATAAAAAATAAAAATGGCTGTCTTTTTTTACAGAGTAAAATGTGTGGTTTCGTTGATTTCTACACTAAAGATGTATTTCACTATAAGCAATCGTACATCAAACGCGATATTATACACATTAACGATTATTAATTTCGAAATACCTACAGGGTCTTAATTCATCATTGGACAATATTGATCATGTATTGACAACCTTAATATTAATCTGATAAACAGGTACATTGTGAAGATGAATTGGAATATCTACAGTTTTTAACAACTTACGTTAGACTTGACAGCCCTACTGATGATTTAGATTGTTTTTGTTCAACGAAATACATAAAAGTATATAAATTAAGTTTGACGGTACTTATAAATAGGTGTATAAAAACGACGAAAGCTACATTTTGTTATTAAAGAGAGATAGAAGGGTTACCAGAGTGACTTTATAGTTGAAAGTGGTGGATTTGCGAAGCTACACGATGATAAGCTTATTTTATTTAGTTGATTTTGTCGAATATAGAGCCTCTAATTGCACTTTTCGTAGAGGCCTAGGAGGAAGACAGTTGGAATTAGCCAAGGGTAATTATCGAAAGAAATAATTTGGCAGAATGATGCAGATACAAATGCATAGTTTTCCAAGCATAACCTTCCAATTAAGGGTTCCTGAAGTAATCAATTTTACCTAAAACAGCAGGAAAATCGAGTGATAAGCTTATCACGGATAACAATCAGTATTGTATCAATTCAGTTTGGACAGTTATTGACCTCTGATTTGAACCTACTGCAGGGAATTGTTGAAACAAAATGTGTTTTTTGAAAAATGGATTTTCGAGATTTTACGCGATATATGCGTGTGGGGTATCATTTTCCATTAAATTTTGGGCTCTGAATCGATTGGAATAGGTCCCAGAACGATTGGCACCCACCGGAAGAAGTTATGGGTCAAAATGGGCATGTATCTATCCATTTTGTATATGTGTTTACGAGATTTCTGGTACCTACACGTGTGGGGTATCATTTTCCAAGATATTTGTGGACGCTGAATCGATTGGAATGAGTCCCCATGCTCCTGATCCAAGGTTTTATCAGGGATAGCGCCAGTACCTGCGCAAAAGCAAATCACCGATGGTTTTTCCCACAATTATTATGCGAGTTTGAAACCCACTCAGTTGGTTTTTCAACCCTAAAAATACTACCCCTTGTCTCAAAGTGATGTCGAGTTCAAATTTCCCCCTCACGGTAGATAAGAGGTACTCCATGCAATCAATCACTGGGGGGCACATTTCATAAAATCTGAGTAGATTTTCACCCTTCCAGTCACCGAAAAATAATCTAAATATTTCGATAATATCGGATCTTCAACGAGACTGAACACATCTTGTACTAAATTTAGTTTAACGCATGTTTTTAGGCCCAATTTGGCATTCAACCTGCCTTATCACCTCCTCTAACGGTACCGATTTTCGAATCTAATTGTTACAGCATTTTTATATTGAATTCGTCCTTTTCCAAAATGAATTCCTCTTCAACTGTATAAATTCGTTCTTTTCTAAAATAAAAAAAAAATAAATAAAAAAAAAAAAAAAACTTTGTCCTACATAAAGCGGTACTAAATCTTGAAGGCGATTAAGCTAAACGATACGCAGATACCTTTTTCTCGAAAATAATAATTTATTGAATTGGTTTGCATACTTGATAAAGTACACGCAATGTGACATAAATTGAACAAAATTTAATTAACGCAATCACAAAAAAAAAAAAAAATTATTATTTTTTGAGAAAATGTATCTGCATACTGTTTAGTTTAATCGCCCTCAAGATTTGGTACCGCTTTACGTAGGACAAATTCATTTTGTAAAAGGACGAATTAAATTTAAAAATGCTATAAACTACAACAATTTTGCCCAATTGGTTTCATTTTACTCTTAGAAGGGCCCGAACCTGCGATATTATTTCATCTTTATTATAAAAGATGAAGTCAACATTCGCAAATTAAGGCCTTGCAGGTAGCCAGGTAAAAATTCTCAAACTTTCTATTCAAATGATACCTCCCACCCACTCAGTCAAGTTAGTTTAGTTGAATATCCCTGGAGAAGAATAAACTGGCAACGAGTTGAGGGAACTTTTACTTTCCAGGTCAGTTGAATGTACATTTGGAGAGATTTTTAACTCGAGTGTCACTAGCACCTTTGTACGCATTCTTGTGGGCTCGTTGAGAAAGGATACTTTCTGAGCTTCTCAGAATTTAGAAACATGTTGGGTGGATGAATTTATTTTGGTTCTCTGTATTCATCACGACTTCATTCTTATTATTTATCAATTACACGTTGAGCGCCATTTGTGAGAAATTGGGACACGGCTAAGCTCAAATTCTAATGCTGTATCAACGGATCATATGAATAAATTTACATTCAAATGGTCAATTGAGATTATTCGGATACAAGATAATTGAAGATCATTCGATTAGCCCATCACTAATTCGAACGAATGTTGCCCATGTTTGGTATTCACTTACCAAGGAACATACTTAATTAGAGCAGATTTGGCCTAGATGAGGGGGAAAGTTGATGCTGAAGTTGGAGTTCTTCGGAGTTATCTGCATGTTTTTTCATGGCTGTGACAAATCTCAAGCCATAATTTCTTAGTTCTACATAAATATTGAGTGAATTTTAAGGTCGCTAGCGTGGCCAAAACAGGAAAATGTGAGACGTTAGTTTTCTAATTTCTGGGACTAGTTTTCTCAGCGGTTTTGGTTAGTTATTCCTCAGATAGGCTACCTGTTTTCATGCTAAAGGTCATAAGGGGCCGAACATCTCCAACTGGCCTCAACAGTTTTTTTCTGGACGTTTCATGATGTCAAGAACAAAATCCCCGGGACTTTGAGAATGGAAACATAGGTTGATCATTCAAGGAATAACCAAACAAAAGGTACCATCCACTGTGGTGCCGTCCACGCCGTTTTTTGAAGCAGAAAATTTTCTAAAAATCAAATGTTTCATTCAAGGACCCGGCACTTCTTAGCCCAATCGGACCAAATGTGGGGGAATGGAAGTAAAAATGAATTTTCCGAAAAATATATTTTCGATATTTTTAGCAATTTAGGCGCGTGGGGTATCATTTTCCACTAAATTTTCGAAGCTGAATCCATTGAGATAGATCCCCGAAAGATGCCGGGAGTGGGTATGGGTACCGGATCGATTGGGGCCCCCTGAAAGAGGTTATGGGTGACTATGGGTGGCATTCAACCTGTGTTGTTGAATATGATTCCCCCTCAGCCCTAAAACTAGGTACCTCTCCTGTTCAATTTTCTCGTCTCATTCTTTCTCTCTTCTTTCATGAAGTGAAGTTTTACTAGATTTCCTCTACATCTTTCTGGCTTCTACACACGCATATACCCCTACTTATACATCTGCTTAAAAGGGAGAGGAAAATGATCTACGAGCGACGGGAAGAGAGCCAAACAAGAGCGGGAACACCCACTGAACTTCTGGCAGGAAATCTGGGAAACTGACACCAGAGTAAGACGGCTCGACTGGTGCCTAATATGCATTATCATATAAGTTCCTTTCGGGTCACGGGCTGTTCTCTGTCATTACCTTCATAGGATGCGTGTTGTGGAATCTCCAGGATGCCTGCACTGCACCAACGAAAAGGACGGCTCTCAATGCGCATTCCTAGAATGAGAAATATGGGAGAGAGAGCGGCAGCAGATTCCAAGGGATTTTTTTGTCCTTTGGCCTCAAACAGAAGGGCATGGGCTAGCTGCTGCCCCTAGGAACTGCATCCTCTAGGGTCCGTTGTGCACGGAGGGGACAACGACAGGGGATGTTCAGCACCCATCCGACATCCTCTCGCCCAAAGGTGAGAGTTGGTCAATTTTGCAAGGCGTTACGAAGGCGTATGTTAAGCCATCTGGCAAAAATATTCGGTCACTCATTGCCGGTACTAAATTGGCCTCACAACGTCGAGTTAACGCTGGGGGTTGCTGGATTCAAAGCAGCAGCCTCGAAACCTCGACCAGAGAAATCTCGAGCACCAGGGACTTAACGACCTTAACGATCCAGCCACCCAGGTCTTTCCTGCAAGGGATTTAGAAATGACCAGCTCTCCCACTCCTGAAGAGTGGTGACAAGGATGCTCGAGAGAGAGAGTCTTGAGAGAATGTCGGGGCAAGCTCGTCGAGGTAAGCACCTGGCAACGGGAACTGCAGGCACATTTGTTCGGCTTGATAGCATGAAATTGGAACCCAGCCTGAATGCTCCAAACAGTCCCCGGCTGGGCCCCAACATGGGATAAGGAGGTGAGGCTTTTGTGGTTGAAAATCTCCACATGCTCGGGCATAGTCTTGGTAACCCCCTCCTTGGTATCCTATGAAGATTTTCCTCACCTTCCTCCGATAAATACCCTAGCTTTCCCAACCGTCATGTTTGAAATATTGATATTTTCTCGTCTTTTCATCATTCAATCGTTCCACTTTACTATCCGTCCGGCACTCTTCGGACTGTACAGAGTCGTCTGCTTAAACAAGAACAAAATCAACATCACATTACAAAGATATTCAGAGTACAAGAGGCGGTCTGGTAACCTTCGTGCAATAAGGGAGGTAAGGGCTTCATTAATTATGCCTTGATCTGCAGCAAAACGATTGTCAAGTTTTTTCCTCTGACCGACTATACACGGAATAGTGGCTGGTGAGAACGGAATTTTGTCTAATGTGCCGCGAACTATTGACGTGAGCCATGGATATTTCCTCGCGAGAGCTATTTTCCTGGCACCAGCAGAACAAGTAGCGGTTGAAATGTTTGCGAAAGGCCTTGCTCACACAGTACAAAGCGATCGGATTGATGCAAGAGTTGGTAAAGGTCAAACAGTAACCGACGATACGGAAAATGTGCCAGTGCAAGTTATAGTCGTCCATGGCCGTCGGGTAGAAATGAAACCAAAGAGAAAAAATATGGTACGGTAGAAAACAGACGATAAATATAATGACGAAAGCGAGGACCATTTTGGCGACTTTTTTACGGGCTTTGACTTGATTGGATTGCCCTTGCAATTCTCCAGGCATGTTTTTCGTGCTGAGAACCAAATGACGGGCCATGAGTGTGTAAAAAGCCGCAATTATGAACAAAGGGCCGGCGTAGTAGCCGAGAAATCGAAACAGAACTATCGACTGTTTGTAAACCTCGCCAAATTCCGGGGGGAAGGGAGTGCAGTAGGCTATGGTTTCGTTGCCGACGTTGATACCGGCCACTTCCACTCGAGAAAAAATCGCTGCAGGAAGTGCCAAGATGAAGGAGAGCATCCAAATGGCGATGGCGATGAAGATGGTTAATGGTTTGGTTGAAATGTGTCGTCTGATGGGGTTCACGATGGCGCAGTACCTGAAAACACAAGAGGCAACCAAATAATTCACCGAACACGTCGACTATAGTAGTAAAAATTTTTCTAAAAATCTGAAATTTCGGTCAGAGACCCGTTTTCTGCTCTACTTGGTCCTCGAAACTTTTCAACCCGATCGGACCACATTTGGGTGGGGTAGGGGTCAAGTTGTGTATTGCAAAAAATGGATTTTTGAGATTTTTGGCAATTTAGCTGTGTGAGGTATTATTTTCCACTAACTTTTCGACGCTGAGTCCTATTAAAAGGATCCCAGAACGATTGGAACCCACTGGAAGAGGTTATGGGTATCTATTACCCATTTTGAATACATTTTTTCGAGATTTCTGGTAGGTACCTAGGCGTGTGGGCAATTACTTTCCACTAAATTTTGGACGCTGAATTGATTGGAATTGGTCCGAGACCCGCCACACTCACTATTTCTCCAATTTTCCCCATGTTTAAGAAATGATTCTCCATGCACCTGGTCCGAGGAATAACCAACTCGTGTGAAAGAATTTGCAGCGTTTTGTTTACTCCCATTTGGACGATCCCACAACTTGTCGGACACCTTGTATTCTACATCATGTTTGTAGTCCTCTGAAGGCAATTGGCCGAAAACAAACGTGATAGGATGGTATGAAGGATGGAATCACATAACTGACACAGTGCTTTGTGCCTTTTGGAATTAATATGCGTATTTTGTAAGAGTTGTATACCGTTCGGCGCTGAGTGCGGTCAGAGTGAAGACCGAAACCCCGATAGACACGTCTTTGGTAACTTCAGACAACTTGCAGATGTGAGTCCCGTACGGCCAATACTCGATGGTGTAAATAGTCGAAGTAAACGGGACGCAAGTGACGATGACGAGCAAGTCGCCCAGCGCCAGGCTGAGGATGTACGTGTTCGGGACGTTCCGCATGTTCCGATGGCGAACGAACACCAGAACCAGCGTTCCGTTGCCGAGGACGCCGACGATGAAAATGAGCGCGAATGCGATGGGGACGACGTAAGTTTCGGGACGTTTCGAATAGGGCACGTACTCTTCCCATCCTTCGTCGGTGGCGTTGAAGTATCCGATTTCATCGATTAGCGTTTCGTCTGCCATACCTGCAACCAAAGGACGTCTCTATGTTATCAAGCGATCGAACTGAATAAGTTTTCATGTCACTCAAACCCTCTAATATGCCCAACAATTCAATTTTTCGTCAAAACCAGCAGCGGCTGTCAGGTTAATCAACAGCACCTTCAGAGGAATGGCATTTGGAAGGGACGGATGGAATGTCTTTATCATGTTGTGTTCACAGAGTAGGTATTTTTTAGAATCTACGCGGGCTAGCGTTGCCCCTTTCAAAATTGATGTAAAACGAATCATTTACGTCTACCTCCGATTTGAAATGGAAAACCTCTATTTGGAAAGTCGGGCAAATCAGCAAGCACCCTCAAAAGCATGGCATTCGGAAGGGATGGATACAATGTCTTCGTCATGTTGTGCTTCACGGAGTAGGTATTTCAGGATCTGCGCGGGCCAGCATAGCGACGTTCAAAATATGTGAAACGAAACATTTCCGTCAACCTCCTATTTGAAACGGAAAACCTCCAATTTGAGGTTTGGGTGAATCAACGGGCACCTTCAAAACGGTTCCATTTGGAAGGGACGGAAGGAATGTCTTCGTCATGTTGTGTTGCACGGAGTAGGTATTTTCAGAATCTACACGATCTAGTGTAGCGGCGTTCAATACATGTGAAACGGACTATTTCCGTCAACCTCCAATTTGAAACAGAAAACCTCCAATTTGAGATTTGGGTGAATCAACGGGCACCTTCAAAACGATTGAATTTGGAAGGGACGGAAGGAATGTCTTCGTCATGTTGTGCTTCACGGAGTAGGTATTTATGGATCTACGTGGGCTTGCGTTGCGGCGTTTAAAACTACGAACCGTTTCCGTTCTCCAATTTGAGATTTGGGTGAATTAATGAGCAGCATCAAAAGAATGACATTTGGAAGGGACGATTGGAATGTCTTCGTCATGTTGTGCTGTACGGAGTAGGTATTTATTGATCTACGTGGGCTAGCGCTGCGGCGTTCAAAACATGTGAAACGAACCCGTCAAACTCCAATTTGAAATGTAAAACCTCTCATTTTGAAATGTAAAACCTCTAATGACGTGAAAATACTCGATCACTTACCACAACTCCCTCACCCCTGTCCAATGTTCACGGCTCCTTCATCGCCAATGGAAGTCGCTGAGTCTATCTGTAATCAAAAAGAGAGGAACAGACTATTAAAATCATTATAATAATAATGGGGAGACAAATTAAAACGTTAGAATTATTACTGCCGTTATTACAAAGAGGAGGACGATCCTACCTATTATTAGAATTATTTCAAGGATTTGGAATAACAGTCGTTCTACAACACTTGTTACCGTGTATTCGTAATTCTTCGTGTACATGAAACCTACCTACAATTTAGGGTGAATGATGACGTAATGAGTTTGATTTTGATCCTCTTGATCTCCACCGGTAACTCACTTTCGCCTCTTGAAATTCCCTGTCCAATTGCTATTATCCGAGTGTTGTGAAATTCGAGTGGATGAACCGCCTTAAATATTCAACAGCCTGTCTCTAATTGGATAGACTGACGTCGGGGAAACTTGAACTTTTTTTTCCATTTTCATTCAGTTAGAAACAGTTAAGCGAAATTGATTCAGCGTGTAGTTGAAACACGATGAAGTAGTTTAAACCTTGAATTAATTTTTGCATTTATTTTATGCGTAATTGAAGCGGCCTCTCCTCATTCAATTTTAATTCACTAACCCGTTTACCATTCTCAATGAGAACTTGTGCTACTACTGAGTTTCTCGAAGCTCAATGGTGATAATATAATTGGGAAAAGCAAAGTGGAAGGGCTTTTAGAGTTCGTTAAATATCGAATACAAAATTGCTCATTCGCACTTCTTCAGTTGGGCTTCCGTGATTGAAAATCTCGAAAATTATTTTTTCAAAATACACATTTTGACCCCTACCCCACCCAAATTTGGTCCGATCGGGCTGAAAAGTTTTGAAGACCAACTAGAGCCGGGAACGAACACCTGACCAAAATTTCAGATTTTTAGAAAATTTTCTACTACCCAAGTAGGCGTATGGCGGACGGAAATTTGACTTTTTTGATCTAGACACCTTGAAACGCGCAGAAAAAGAATTGCGGCGAATTGGAGAGATTGACTTTTTACATGAAAACACAGCTACAATTAGCTGCATTGCTTTACAACTGCAATTGTGCTTGAAGAGAACTACTAATTAGAGCCCATCATCCATCATCTAAGGGCTGTCCTAATCATTTTCGCCCGTAACGTGTTTGATTCTGAAACACTAACCGAGGTTTGAATTTCCCCTTGGAGTCCCAGTCATCTGATAACGTCAAACAAACGTCTCCCGTTCACGAGGCCGCCTATAATTAGTTGGAGCTCACTATAGTCGATTTGTGGAACCTGTCATCACTTGTTGGCACATTTCGTGAAATTGTACTGCATCGTAGGCACATTCAATTTTGACGTGGGCGTTTCAAGGTGTCTAGATCAAACCTGGGACCAGGCGCCTGGAGATTGATTTCTTCAACATGGGGAAAATGAGGGAGACAGTTGTGGCGGGTCCCGGACCCATTCCAATCGAGGTAGGTACTCATTTGGACCCATAACCTCATCCAGGGGGCGCCAATCTTTCCGGGACTCATCTCATTGGGTTCAGCGTCCAAAATTTAGTGGAAAATGATACCCCACACGCCTAAATTGTTAAAAATCTCAAAAATACATTTTTGGAAAAAATACATTTTACAGCATCCTTGCTCCGGTTACTAACCGTTATTCATTCCAGTTTCTCTCGAGTGTTTAGTAGCGTTAACATCAGGTTGTTGACTTTTGATTTTCGTTCCATTTCAGACCATTAGTTTGAAATTTGAAAATAACGCCAAAGCAGTTACATCTCTAATAGGGTAACGGTTACGCTAATTATTTTGAGATAACGTTATTTCGTAACAGTTCCAAGTTATGTGATCTACCCCTAGTTGAGTGTCTTTTCGTGAAAACCCCTCAACACCCCAATAATCAATGTAGTAAAATTCGAACGTGTGGAAGGATACCTGAAGGTAGTACATAATGTACAAAACGTTCAACTTCTGCTAACAATGCTGAGCACGGCGTACACAGCCAGCGAGTAAAATGAACAATAATAATCTCGGTTCCAACTTCTGTTTTGACTCCACCACCAACCGCAGACTCTGGTACGTACAAATGGGCCCGAAAATTTATGATTTATCACGTTCAACGAAGAGAGGGTGAGTTTTGGGGAGCGGGCGTACACCCCGGAAGATGAGAATTGTGATGGAACTTCTAACGAACTCCGAAGTAATTTGACCACACGTGACGTGACTTGAAAACCAAAGGTCGTCACATGGATTGTTGACTCATTCGTCGGCGTCACGACCAGATTCAATGAACTAGTTGGTATTAGCGGGGCGTTTTTGGTCTGATTTCGATCTTTGAGTATTCATCTCATCACTGCCATCCTTTACATACTAATCACTCAATAATTCTCCACCTTGAAGTGGATCGCATGTGATTTGGGACAACTGCTGGCAAAGGATTCACATCGACTCGTTCCTATTGAACCTCACGTAAACCAAGTGGTAATTATCACTGTTAATTGCTCGTTAAATCTCTCTGGCTAGTGGATAAAAACGCTGCAAATTCTATCACAGGGTTGGTTATTCCTCGGACCAGGCACATGGTGACCCATTCCAATCGATTCAGAGTCCAAACTTTAGTGGAAAATGATACCCCACAACGCAAGTAGAACAAACTTTATGTTTGTACCCATACTATATCAAAAAATGTAAATTTCTGATTCGTACAATGTGTTTTATCAAGATTTGAAAAAAGAACGTTATGCTGCTGCACCTTGTATTAAAGTTAAAGTACAATTACTCGTCAATTCTTTTCCATAATGTCATCTTTGGTCTTAGAAAACATCAAATATCACGAAAACGGTAATGAGAGGCGCAAAACTGTTATGCTACTTAATGCTATCACCCTTTTCTTCAACAACACTTTTCTTACAGCGTTTGACATTTATTCGTCAAACACACCCTTTTCTGTTGGGATGTCAAGTTTAACTTCTCATTGCACTTATCATCACATGTTGATAAGAAAGCTCTGCTGTATTTGTTGTCCTTTGTCCAGAGGCTTCTCTTCACACTAAAGCTCTCTCAAGGGCAAAAACATTCAACTTAAGTCTGCCAGTTTCTCCCTCATATAACAACCCCCTTGTGATAGGGAAATATTGATCGGATTTCAGGGAGTTTCGAAAGCATGAACTGGTCTAATATCCTCCACATTCACAAATTGGATCGCCTATTTGCCCCAACAGGTTTCTTTCAACCGATTTGGCCTATGTTGACGCTCGAAAGACCCCACATTCAACAGATTTTGGATTCTAGTGCTCGGGGAGCTTGAATGGTTTACGTCCAATTCTCTTGTCGCTGATTCTACCGGTTATTTCGCCATGAAACGTAGAGGACCTCTTTTCAGCTCTCGACCAAAGACGAAACAACACAAGCTCTATTGTTGGAGACACGTCTGAAGGTATACTTTTCCCTTTTCGCGAGCCGTCAGTTCCTATTGTCTGTCGACTAAAACGAAAAATATGGCGAGGACCGCAGCGGGAGTTGATAAAAGAAAATACTGGGCGCGATGGAAAGTGAGTAGAGACAAGGGGCTCAGAGCGAAAAGCAAAGAAATACCGAGACAGAGATCGAGATGGCGAATAAAAAGGGAAAAGTGAGTTACGAGGCAGATGAGAGAGCATGTGAAATTAAACCACTTCCCAGACCCTAATATATTTTTTAACAGCAGTAAGCAGCATATTCTGTGTTCAAGCGTACATTCCTACTTGTATTATCACTTCACATCTCCTGTCCAACTGTGATATCATTTATTAATATTAATAACCAACACCAAAGCTTCCTCGTTATTTTCAACTTTTTAAAGAATTTTAATTACCAACACTTTTTTGACGACTAAATTATGATAATAATTTCTGTTTTATTATTCTTTTCGGAATGATACACCTATGCGTCAAAGCCTTCCAAAAATTGTGAACATTTGTACATAAATTCCGTTTGGGTCATAGCTTAACCTAATTACAGCCGGATTATAGACAAAAATGGGTATTTTGAATAACGTTGCCAAGGTAGTGAGGGGTGTCATTTTTCACTACATTTTGGACGCCTAATCGATACAGATAAGTCTTCAATTGATTGCCGCAAATGGGGCGGAGAAATGATCAAAATTCGTATTTTAATATAGCCGCAAATTCTTCCACAATGTTTCCTCATTTCTTTGAAGCGGGAGAAACAGTGAGAAGACATGGCATGACAGTGACACATGAGTGTCATTCTAATCGATTCAGCGTCCAATATTTAGTGGAAAATAATATTTCTACACGTCTAGATCGCAAAATATCTCGAAAATCCATTTTCAACTAACACATCTATGATTATAAATTATGCTACTCATACCGAAGAGATTCAAACCTCCCGCATGTAGACACAGCGAAGGTTTACCTATGCTATGAACATAGGTGCCCTGAATAGCAGGAACACAGCCCTGAAAACGGTGAAATTCAGATTTTGGGACCAAGCCGAGAAGGTTGACCCCTCCACGACCTTGAGCATGATTATATACGAGTCCTTTTTTATATAAACCGTTATTATTATTGTGGGACCGTGGGTTGGAACTGAGGAACTTTAAGAACAGTTATTAGACTTTTAATGAATTAATGAACGGATGTAAATAGATAACACAGTTGATTAGCAGGTTTCCTAGGACGGCAAGTTAACCCCATTAGTTTGTAGAGTGAGCGAGCGCTAGTGTCGGGTCATCTAGCGCGAGCAGATAGACCTAAGCCTGATCGACCTGAACGGCGGGTAATTTGAACTGGCTTGAATTTGTTCCTTGGCCTATTTAGATCTTATAGGGAGGCCTGGGGCCAAACAATTATTTCTTTATTTATTTTCCAATCAGATATTTACTTGGGACACCTGAAAGATACAATTTCCCACACAAGCAAGGTCCATTCAGAATGAAATATTGTGGAATAATGTATGACGATTATTCATTTTTTTCCACGCGCATTTCGGCCAAAGTTAAATCTATTCAAGTTCGTTCTTAAAAACATTTAGATTATTACTGCTCTTGACACAAATGAAAACTGTGTTTATATACAGAGTTTTATCGAACCAAAAATTTGCTCAAAATTGTAGAGTTTAAACTTTGGTCACTGAAAGGTTAGGCTCAAAATCGAAGGACGTTAGAGCCGGAGTAAAATATATCCTGTCAATTCACAGGTTTGATATTCAAAAATTGATCCACCTCCACTTTCCGCGTCGCCGGAGGACCTCAGAATGTTGCCAGAAGGTACTTTGAAATCGACGACGTTCCCACTAATCAAACACATCACTAATCACAGGAACAGGCAAGTTTCAGTTCTCAACTTCACTAACCAGGCGCACGACAAACCGGGAAAACGCTCACAGAGTCGACTCTAAAATCGCTTGCGGATAATTACAACATCAAGTTGAGTTAATGTAAAAGTTTGAAGCCCTTCAAAAAGCCGCTCTCGCTTAAACAGGCGACGCCAGCTAGAATCCGGTTTAATTAGTTTTATTCCGGCGCTCATTTGAAGTGAATGGGAACGAGCTTCTCAAGATTTGAAGGCACTCGAGCCCTTGCGGAATGACGGAGGTCTTGTTAATTGGTTGAAAACCATTGACGACTCGGACTCGTTAAAACAGAACTAATCTGAGGTCCTAATTTCTTAACTGTGAGAATACTATTCTTAAACTTCTCCTCTTCAACCAACAAGTCTTTGTTTGTATCAAAAGTTGAAGCGTTGTTCTTTGGAGAGTTTCTTAAGCGTGAGAAAGGCACATTCACCAGCAAGTAGGTATTGATCCATCTTTTCCTTACAGTTTTGTTGGGGCAAATAGAGCGGCTGTATTTGAGGTGTGATAGCTGGTAAAACATTAGCTTACATTCAGGAAGCAAGCAAAGAAGATTCCTTTCACTTTACTAAGTTAGAGCTTAAACATAAATATTTGAACCGAGATTTGAGAGAAGAGAAGTTAAGACAAGCGTGTGGTTAAGGGCAAGGAACTTTATTAACAGAAACGAAGTACGTGTAACTAAGTTGAAGATGACCTGCCAGACACACTGATGTGATATGTTCAGATTGATAACTGCACTGTCAGCAAAAGTCAATATCGATAAGAACTAAAAAACGCATGCTTTCAGAACAAAACAGCTCGTTGGCAGCAGAATTGCAAGTCATATTCTGTGAGTTGAAACGGTCGTCTTGAAGCAGACTGAAAAACGCTGCAAATTCTTTCACAGGGGTTGGTTATTCCTCAGACCAGGATGGAGACTCATTTCTTCAACATGGGCATAACATTAACAAATGAGCGTACTGTGCAACTGTTTGCCATGTCTTCCATGAATGCACATAGTCAGAGAACTACTTGGGATGTGCCAAGCGAAGAATAATATAATATACCTACTGAACTTGCATAGAAAATTGTATAGATTTGTAGAATTAGAGTACATTACAGACAATTCAAATAATTCTTATGCTACTCCCCACTGGATGTTGAAGACTTGTGCTGAGGGGAAAGAGTTGTTTTCTACTATTTTCTTGTATATACTCGTAAATACTTATAAATTTGTTTTTTATAAGATTTTAATCTCTTCGCTTTTGGGGTTTAAAGCCAAAAATAAAATATTAGTTCAACTTGAAAACCGCCAATATATGCGGGAACTGGTTATTGACATTGATCTTCAACCTTGTATTTATTTCTTTCTAATAAATAAGGGATTCACTCAGAAGGCTTCAAAGATACCCTTTCCCACAAATGAGATTGTCAAAATACTGAATACAAGAATCGATGTTCAAATGATATCGATTGTTTGGACTCGATGGATTTCCTCAAAAAGGCTCTCTTCTCTCTGCATTCATTTCCTAACTAAAGTGTATTGAGTGATATTTTACTTGAATGTCTCTTTTTGTATCCATTGTCTGAATCTTTCAATATGCATCAGGATATCAAAACAATGTAAAATATCATGTTACAACAGTTTCATTTAGAAGGCTGTGGATAGGATCCTCACAGCCATTCTGCCCCTCTTTCTCTCAGTTTATTTGGCATTTTACATGGCCTCGTTGTTGCGATACTGATGTATCAATCTGTTGCTTCCTCTGATCAAGTGCCTACTTTGTGAATATTAAAACGTTTAACAAGTACTCTGAAGTGTTTCCTTCATCTTCTACCAAGGGTGAGTCGATGACAATAATAATGCACTGTTTCAAACCAAGTTTCTGAGCCAACAACTTTTGAATTGATAGAGATCCACCTAGAATAATAAACCGTTGAGGAATATTTTGCCCCATTTTTCGATTCATTCCAGAGATTTCCAGGAAGAGGAGCTCAATTTCATCTGATAGTTTGTCTCTCAAGGAGCGGAGAATTTCCACGGAATTAGGCTCAAAAAAGTCATCCAGAACGTAAAAACGGCATTTTGATTGGTTATTCCATGAATAATCAACCTATGTTTTCATGCAAAAGGCCAATCTTACCTATTTTGAATATGTTTTTTTTTAGATTGCTCGTACCTAGGCGTGTGGGGTATGATTTTCCACTAACTTTCGGGTGCTGAATCCAATGAAATGGGTCCCGGAACGATTGGCGCCATATGGATGGGTGCCTATCAACCCATTTCGATTGTGTGTTTTCAAGATTTCTGGTACCTAGGCATGTGGGGGGTTATTTTCCACTAAATTTTGGACCCTGAATCTATCGGAATGGGACCGCCACACCCACTGTTTTCCCCATTTCCCTCATATTGAAGAAATGAGTCTTCATGCGCCTGATCCGAGGAAAAACCAACCCCTGTGTAGGAATTTGCAGCATTTTTGATCTACACTCGGATAATTTTCACTTTCTCAGAACCAGAAGCGAAACTTTTGAGAAGTCTCTGAGATGTTTTTTCCTCGTTCGCTGAACCGGAGATGTTTTCAACATTTTCGCCTGTCCCAAGAACTGAGAGACAAAAAGATTTGAGTGGCTTGATACGTTTGAGCTGAGAAAGTGAGTTCAAGACTTTTACGTGACCTATGTAGAACCTGTCGATGGGACTTCTTATCCTTTTGAAAAGGAAATGGACGTTGTGAAGCACTTTCCAAGTGGGAAACTTGTTGGGCAGTCGTAGGTGAGCCGCTTACAGTGAATTTTCCGTAGACGAACGCTGTTCTCGTTTTTTCGATGAGCTTGAACCCTTTTTTCATGATTTCCATTGGGAAACAGTCTCGAGAGCTATTCTAAAGTAAAGAAAATAGACTAGACGAGTGTGACGTCACCGGAACTGAAGTCTCCTTCAGAGGAAACAGTCGCTTTCGGTTTTCTTCTCGCCAGAGAGGACTAAAATAACACGGGTCAACCCTTTTTTGAAGAACAGGTATAAACAGCCGCGTAAACAGACACGTTTGAAAGCAGTAGAAACAACTAGACGGAACCTCGAGACAAGTCGAAGCTCTATTTTCAGAGGCTTTTAACACAACACTGGAAGGATTGAAGGGGGGGGGGGGGGGGGACTCCAAATAACAATTTCAACTGGTCCTTAGAACATTCGAGATTGTATCACTTGTGTGAGATTGGGTCAAGAAGCAAAATGTTTTAGCTTTTCCATAAGAATTATGATCAACGTAGAATAATTTCCAGTGTATTGCGAGTAATAATGGATATCGATAAACAAAACATCGATGTTCGAAAAACATTGTTTCGATATATCGATTGATAGTGGATATTTTCTATGAGTTCGTTTTACAGTATTATGATAGAAAAATTAATGATAGAAAAAATTATGATAGAAAAAGTCAAGACAAGCAAAAACATCACTCAATTTATACTTATAGAGTCCATACAAACTGTATAAAAAAGTCGCTTTTTGGAGGCAGTTTGGAAGGAACATAAAGAGAGCAAATGGAAAGCAGAGGGAAGAGGAACCTTGAGAAAAAATAACACAAAGAATTTTAGGTTTATGGTTAAAGATATCAAGAACACGGATAAAGCATTTCCCTGTCACTAGTGCCTTTGATTTGATTGAACACATCGATGTTTCTTCAATCTGTGTAGTATCGATTATTTTGAAGCAAACGCCGCAAATTCATTCACAGGGGTTGGTAATTTCTGGGACCAGGCACATGGAGACTCATTTTAAACGATTAAGCGTCCAAAGTTTAGTGGAAAATGATACCCCACACGCCTAGGTACCAGAAATCTCGAAAACCCACTTCCAAAATGTGTAGATAAGATACCCATTTTGGCCCATAACCTCTTCGGGTGGGCGCCAATCGTCCCGGAACAGGTCTCATTGGATTCAGCGTCCGAAATTGAGTCGAAAATGATACCACATACGCCTAGATCGTCGAAAATATCGAAAATCCATTTTTCAAAATACACATTTTGACCCTTACTCTGCCCAAATTTGGTCCGATCGGGCTAAAAAGTTTATTATTCAAGGAATAACTAGCCAAAAACCATCGATTTATGTGGAGAAAACATCGATGTTTTTGAATCATCGATACATCCCTAATTGCAAGTAGAGCTGTGCGCATAAACATGAAAATAAATTTCGCTTTATTTCAAAACATTGGCCAAAAAAGAAGAGGTTAATCCCACATTCAACGCCCCTGTAAACATCAAGTAATTAGTAGAACATGTGAAACTAGAGTAGACACTTTCCTGGTGACTCGGGTTATTACTGATTGAATGGACGAAATTGGGAAACGAACCATTGAGAAATGTGGATTTAGGAACTCGTGGAAAACCTGGCACAAATATCGAGATGAGACTTGAGCTATTCAGGCAGCCCGATGAGGTTCCAGGATTCCTTCCATTCTGTTCAAAATGCTTCCAAGGTGAGGTGCCGAATTTCCACCTTGATCTCTTCTAAAACCGCACGAAGGGGAATTTCATTTACTAGCGGCAAGTCTGAAAACCTATTTTCCTCCAACTTGGATCACATTCACCACCTCAACCTGAGATGTTCCTCGTCAAAGGTTTCAGATTCGCGCCTCGGTGTCATTAAGGAGAGCATTCATGTCAAGCAGAGGCGCTTGAAACTCTGTACGATCTGATAGCTGAGATTCATTACAGCTGACAAGTCAACTTGGATAATTTCAATTTGTGGGAGAAGATGATGTCTTGTCTAAGGTAGACAGTGTCTAAGATAGAACCCTCAGAAGTGTGGTGTTTATCGTGTCTGAGAGTCTGAAATATGGAAGCAACAATAGAGCGGAGGAGATGAACGCTAACCAGCAGCAAACTTGCAATGAGCTGCTTAACTATCGTAATCTTAATCACTGGATTTGATATGTATTGAGCCATCCAACATGTGTATGAATACACGTGCTACACATGGAGAAGACAGAGGCAAACCATCGTCTTCCAGTTGCCCAATCCTTGCTCAACAAGCAAGTCAAACTCACTAATTGATTAATGATAATGATAATGATGCATCCCAGGAGCAGTGAGATCAATGGTGTGCACCACAATACGAAAGGACAATTTGTGTCTGTTCTGTACGGTGATTCCGCTTATCAGTAACCACTTGAAAGGTTACTCAGCGGCCCCATCTGGCCATCATGATATAGGGTTGCCAACACAACAGGATCTAATATTCAAACTTGGTTATGGGATTTCAACAATTTGCCAAATATTGATAAGGACTTGTCTCACAGACCTTATCAAAATGTACCACTGACATACTTCCTGCTATACTTTTTGAATGAGTTGATGTTTTCCTCAAAAGAATGGCATACACCCTGTGGAACAAAATTATCCTTATTCACTTTATGGTTTTGTAGAGCGGCTCCTATTAAAAACTTAGTTTGGAATTTTCACTCACTCCGAAGCTAAATTCTGAAAAAATCAAATTTACAAAACATTTTCAATTTTAAAATTTTATTATTACTTTTTGTTTTTGTTTAGCCCTATAATAACACTCTTATTGTGGCCCCTTCATTTGACATGGTGGGGTTAGAGTGACCCCAATCCCATCTTGCACATAATTTATCGATTGATGAGTTAAAGAGGCAGACAAAATATATGATTTCCACTAAGTAAATTAGGGACAAATGAAAAAAAACCAATGTCAAAGCAATTTGACTATAAAACGTGGTAACTTAGATCACAAACTAGCTGACTAGGATGAAATGGAGGCCTCAAACTACACCATAGGATCTCATCAACCCCAGAACTACTTCTCTGTCATATCTCAGGTAGCCAGAAAATGACTGACTGAGGACATGGGAGAAAAAGAGGATGATTCACTATATACAAAATGGCGTTGTGACTTTCATACCACCAAACTCTGAAGTTACATGATTTTGAACAAATTGGGTTCCAAGGATGACCAGAAGGTAGCAGGACCGAAAGTCATAAGAGCCCAACCACCTCAACAAATGGGACCTTCCCCAAAATGGCCGTTTTCTAGATTGGCATGTTAATGGCAACTTCCTCGAGGAATTGAATTGAAAATGCAGCGCTTTTTCTTGTATGTGTAGTTCTGTTATTCTACTTATTTCTACGTAGTTTTTCTCCTGACCCCAATGTAGATTTGTGAAGTTATTAGAGAGTTTTTGCAAGTGACTAATGGGTGACGTTGAACCTCCCAACAAAGCGCGGAGTGATACATTGCCCATGACCTTGAGATGAGGTTAGCTGAGATGTTAGATGAGGACTTTTTCTTCCATGCTGAGGGTCAGATGCACATTCTTAAGGGCAGAAGCTGGGAAGCATTTGGGAGGGGGAGAGGAGTGATTCGCAGAAGCCTCTGATTCTCTTCAGGTTTTCCTCATTGGGGTCCACCTGACCCCACAGTGTCATTCAAGGGTTAAATTTTGTATATAATATCTTTCGGTATAAATTCTTATTTGATTGCAAATTCAATCTTCAGTCATTGTGAAAAACCTTTCTGTCATTGAGCCCAAGACTCCAAGCAGCTTAATATTGATCGAGGTTTGGTTGATTCAAAATTGCCGTTGCTTATTTGTGGAGTTTGAGGGCTGATGTGATGAGAAAATCATTCCTAAGTGAAGAAAATTATTGTTGCGGGATTACACCTGAACCAGTCTCCTGGGCAACCAGCATTATAAGGTCAATGACCTGTGGAGGGCTAAGGGTCACTCTCATACATTCCTGCATCATATTGAATTGGCTGGAACCTTCCTCTTTGCTCGAGACAACACATCAAGTTCCCAGAACCAGGGAAGACTCGAGAAGGTTCTCAGTCAAGGCAGCCAGTATAAAAAGGGACCGAGGAACGCCACAGAGTGCAGTTCAGTTTGGAGTCCAAATATAGATGCTTTGCTGTGCAAAATTAGTAAGTAGTAATAAATTAGTGCGACAACCACTTTACAACTTTGTGTTTTGTGCATAGTGATTGTGAAAGTGTATGAATGAGGACAGTATATTTGAGTGAACAATTGTAATAAATTATTTACAAAGAACATAAATCGTTACATTATTTTGGATTGAAAATTCATTGTAATAATTTATTAATTTTTACAATCAGTTGCTTTTGCTATCAGTTTTGACGTAGTTAATCACTAAGGAAGTGGCACTTATCTAATCAGATTCAAGACTCTTCCATCAAATCAATCTTCGGCTTGAGCAATCGAACT
The DNA here is from genome assembly GCA_019603395.1 of Cyrtorhinus lividipennis. Classification (NCBI taxonomy): domain Eukaryota; kingdom Metazoa; phylum Arthropoda; class Insecta; order Hemiptera; family Miridae; genus Cyrtorhinus; species Cyrtorhinus lividipennis. Next base: position 25,114,755 of record CM034004.1, read on the forward strand.
GGAGCGATAATTCGCTCTAGTTATTGGATTATTTGTGACAAAATACGTTCGGGAAGCAAAACCACCGAGTTACAAACTTCAGTCACCGACTAAACAACACACACCTTCCTCAAAGACTCAATAAACCCCTAATTGAAGCCCAGGAGTAGTCGGAAATGTGTCTCTTCGAAGCCGGAAGGATAACTTGGGGATATGCAAATGCGCGTACACAACTGAGATTGTTTTCGTCGACACAATGAAAACGGGGCTGAAGGTTTCATAAACAACCGCAAGGAGCATATTCTCATCGGTTTGATGGGGAGGCTGACAGGTTAATCAAGATAATGGCTCAAGATGCCTTCGAGCTTATAGGCGAAAGTTGCGATCGTTGTCGACACGTCGTGTTTAAGCAATAGTCTGCTGCTTTTGACGTTTTCATCTGAGACGGCGCAATAACTCCAAAATTTATTGGAAAATGATACCACACACGCCTAGACTGCCAAAAATCTCGAAAATAAATTGGTCAAAAACACATTTTGATCCCTACCCCTACCAAATTTGGTCCGATCGGGCTGAAAGGTTTTGAGGACCAACTAGAGCCGGAAACGGGTCCTTGATAAAATTTTCGGATTTTTAGACAATTTTCCACTACCAAAATCGGCGTGGACGGCGGACGATGGACGGACATTTGCTAATTTTGATCTACCTTGAAACGTCAAGGAAAAAAATTATGGGCCAAATCGGACTTTTTGCCTGAAAACATAGGTTGATTATTCGAGGAATAACCAACCAAAAGGGCGTAACTAAGGGAATAGTTGAAAACAAACTCGTGGCATAAGCGGATTGCTGATATTCTGGGGCACTTCACGTATCTAATTAGCTACACGAGATTGTGCAACTCTGTTCATTAATAGGTCGAGAGGATTAAATATATTTCACCGAGGATTGCAAGAAACATTTGAATTATTATTATCCGTAATTACGAACTAATGGACGATATTCCACAACACACGTAATCACTTCAGCACGAACAGTACTAAAACCAATATTCATCTGTTAGTTCAATAAGCAAAACGTCATATATGATAATTATTAACAAACCAACGAGATACTTCACTCTGTACTACGCATTTGTATTTTTGTCGAAACAGGCATAGGTATTTTATATCGGTAGATATACGGCTTTCCTTAATAAAAGCATGGAGATTCATTTCTTCAACATGGGCAAAATGGGGGAAACAGTGGGTGTGGTGGGTCCCGAACCCATTTCAATCGATTCAGGGTCCAAAATTTAGTGGAAAATGATACCCCACACGCCTAGGTACCAGAAATCTCGAAAATCCATTTTTCATACAACACATTTTGACTCCTACACCGCCCACATTTCGTCCGATCGGGCTAAAAAATTTCGAGGACCGTCCTAGGCCGGGAACAGACCCCTGACCCAAATTTCAGATTTTTAGAAAATTTTCTACTACCAATAACGGCGCAGACGGCGTACGGCGGACGGACATTTTGGTTTTTTGATCTAGACACCTTAAAACGCCCAGAAACAATTTTTGAGCAGAATCAGAGTGGTTAACTTTTTGCATGAAAACATAGGTTGATTATTCAAGGAATAACCATCCAAAAAATACACTACCATGGTTATGAAGGAGGGTCCCCCCCCCCCCCCTATATATTGGATGTTAAAAGCTCGAAGATCGTAACTGATTGAAGCTGATGATCTGCGTTTGTTATGGATCCCGTTCATTATCAGCGAGACCACTGAGAAGAGATTTGTAAACCGCACACAGTTCATCGAGAAGACATTGGACGCAAACAACGTGAAGCGACCAGGGTGATGGTCGCTACTTTACCTTTCCCAGCATCCGCTAATGTCTCAATACTGGCCCAAATTGTATGTATATTAATTATTCTAAATGTAAAAGATAACATTCTTGTTGCCTGGGGCCATCGGGTGGGCGAGAGGCAGTAACAATTTATGGGGGGTTTAACGGAAAACTACTTGGGAGACCTTGAAAACATATCATATTTATGTTTCAGAAAACACTTGTTGAGGTAGCGCATTTGATTTATTCTACATCATTGAGACTAGAATTTGTGTGTTCAATGGTACAAAACAGTAACCACAAAATTACGGTCGCTTAGAGTTTTACGTAGGTGGATTACCATGTATAGTAGGTACTGACACATTGAGTTAAACTTTCGACAGATAAATTTGAACCTTTGGCTATTAGACTTCAACTTGAGACAAATACTTTAAAAATGTTTATACATCATACTCGTATTAGCAATTTCAGGGTTGTGTTCCTGCTATTCAGGGCACCTACGTTCGTCGCATAGAAAACCTTCGCTGTGTCTGCGTGCGGGAGGTTTGAATCTCTTCAGTATGAGTCGCATAATAGATGTGTTTATTGAAAAAAAGGATATTCGAGATTTTCGCAATGGAGGTATAATTTCCCACTAAATTTTTGACGCTAAATCCATTGAGATGGGTTCCGGACCGATTGGCACCCACCGGAGGCGTGCAGAGGTCCAAATAGGCGTCCATCTACCTATTTCGAAAATGGGTTTTCGAGATTTTTGGGTACCTAGGCGTGTGGGGTATCATTTTTCACTAAATACCGACGCTGAATCGATTGGAATGAGTCCGACACACTCCAAACTGACGGATTCCTCCATACTTTTGCACCCTAGGAATAATCAACCCCTATCGTACTATGACAGGGGCGTAGTATTTTGTTTTGCTTCGGTGTCATGATTTAGGAGCCTGTCCAGCTTTAGCCTTTCCTGTTCCAATATACGAGTAGTCAATAAATAAATAATAAAATAAAGAAAATAATTAAAAAAAAAGAAATTAAATAAATTCAACACCCTTTTAGATGAGAATTAGTCAATTTCAATTAGTTTCTGGTTTGAAAACTGGCCTGGCTAATACGAGATTCAGGTAACCGACTGATATTAAAATTTTCAGAAAAATAACAGTTCCTACTTCAAGTAGGGTTTATGGTGGGAGAGTTTTTGACAATACTGTAACGATTTATGTTTTTTGTAAATAATTCATTACAATTGTTCACTCAAATACACTGTCCTCATTCACACACAAAGTGGTTGTTGCACCAATTTGTAACAGGGCACAATTTATAACATGAAGCGCCTATATTCTATATAGATATATAGAATATAGACTGCCCTCTGCCTTCTGCGGCATTGGCGTTCCTCGGTCCCTTTTTATGCTCGCTCCCTTGGCCAAGAACCTTCTCGAGTCTTCCCTGGTTCTGGGAACTCCTTGGAGCTGGGTCGATCAAACAGGAAGGTTCCAGTTAATCCAATATGATGCATGAATGTTTGAGAGTGACCCTTAGCCCTCCATGTGTCATTGACCTTGTAATGCTGGTTGCCCAGGAGACTGGTGCAGGTGTAATCTCACAACAATACTATGCGGTTTTCTAGGGAGATCGGGAGTTATTTTGGGGCAATAGCGATAAATCTAAGCCAAGTCGGTCGATTTCTTCTTCTGTGGGTGCCGTAGACGTTTGAACCATCCATTGGCGACCAATCCTGCTTCTTCTCCTACACAGCCCGCAGTGTTCGCTCAATAGCCCCATTCTTGAGAGCGGCAAAATCGGTCGATTTACATCAATCTAATTACAATGGGCCTCTTCTTTTCGACCCTAACTGTTTCAAAGAAGCCTTGATGTGCCTGTTGTGTATGATATATATACAATACAAGCTTGAAAATAAATCCAATCCAATATTGGGTCCGACCTAAGTGATTTTTATCGGTTCAACGGAGCAAATTAATCCGACGGAAAATGGTCGATAAACGTTTCAGAGGTGGCCGTGGGCCAATCACGTTCCCCTTCACTTGGCTTTGGATTAATGTTTAAACGAAGACTTTCTCTTCTATTTACCTGCCTCCAACACTACCATCGCAGAACCTCAACTATGGCATTTCAACAATTGGAAGATGCTAGGATCGGTCTAAGGATTATAACATCCAAGGGATTAGCTTCTTTTCGTCTGAGTGGGTTGACTCGCTTCAAGAATCGATAGACTGCAATCGAAAATTGTTCAAACATGAGCTCTTTGAAGTGGATTTAGTTGTCGGATTAAGGGCGATGTTCATGTCAGGTCCTTAAATGGAGGCTATCAATGTAAATGTTTGCAATTTTTCTCCCTTTATCGCTCGTGTTTTGCCTGTACAATCACCAACTGGATGAGTTTATCGCTCAATCAGTTTTACGAGGTAATTATATGCTTAGCTAATAATGGGTCCCACTATAATGGCACCTGGTGCAACGTTAATTGGCCTGAATTCCTACAAATCTAGGGCGTAAATGAGCTAATCACGGGTTTTCGGTATCTATTATGATGCGATTTTTTCCTATTTTTCTCGTATAGCAAACTCAAAATCTTGATGTTTCATTATTAGAAGCTCTTACACCTGAAATTGAAGTATCACGCTGTAAGATTCAACTAATGAGTAAAATACACTTTGTTTTCCAACTGCTGATCCGTGTAAGGTGGGAATTCTGGCAAAAATGACATCTGCCTGCCACTGAGCGGTGAAAAAGTACTAAAGTAAAAGCACTAGAACATTGCATAAAGCAAAAGGCAACTTATTACTACAATTACTAAAATACATACTTCAAATTTTAGTAGGTATAATACATTCTGGCGGGGATGTTTCCCCCTCCCTACCGGCCAGGTGGTGGGTGTGCTCAGGGTTAGACTAGATCTAAGCTTTAGGGGAAGGAAGAATAACAAGTACTCTCTTCAACCCCCCCCCCCCCCTCCCCCCAGACTAAAAAATGATATGCGCCTGTGATAATTGTTTAGGCTAGAAATAGTTGAATTTAGACTTTTTATTCAGGCAGGGGAGGAATATCCCAGTACTCGCCCTGCCTACAATGTTTTTAGCAAATGACACCTTCGCAGGACAGTGGAGCTCAAAGAAAATGGATGAAGAATGAATTGGAGTGGAGGACACAGGTGGGGTGTTTTCCTATTTAGGTACCCTTACAAAATTCCTGAATGTTCAGTGATGACCAGTAATGTGGCGAGTAAGTGCCACCACAAATTGAAGCGCTTAGTGCCACAGCTCCACAGCCACCCTAACCCTCTTAACATGCCAATGATGGAAGACCGCAAGCATAAGAAGTGGCGCGTTAGTATGGAGGCTTAGCAGAGCAGAACAGAGGACCAAAAGATCCCATGCAAAACCTGGCACCTCCACGAGATCCATCCTGGGCTGCCACAGGCTGGCAAAAGCCAGAAGAGAGTGGGGTGCCTGATATACAAGGAAGCCATAGAGCAGGGCTCTCAAATGATCTAGCGCAGAACCATGATGAGGAAAGACTGTAATGGGCCACATGGCCTCAGGAACAGTCTAACGCAGGTATATCAGGTATAATACATTGCTTGGTTTATTTGGGGCCAAAAGAGTTGGGTTATATTAGGATAACCACAAACTTTTTAACTCCTGCAGTTTAATGGTGACTCATAAAGCATCTTAGCGCTCCCTTCGGGAGTTACCTGAACTAACTTCATAACTTGTGGGAAGATTCCATGCTGTTCAATTCAAATTTAATCTTGTGACTAAAAAAAAAAAAAAAAAAAAATTGTTTCAAACTAATCCATTTAGTGTTACTCTTAGACCACAAATTTTTTATTTTTTGACCCTTGGTGGATAGTGTGGAGCACAGATGGTAGAATCTTGATTGACATCGGTGACTTGTTGATTCAAGACAATTATTGAGAAAACTTTGATCGTCCACAATGTTCAGTTTGAGATAGGATAACAGCAAATTGTTTATCAATTCAAATCCCACTCATCCCCTTGATGATTAATTGAACCAAAGTCGATACAAAGCTTGTTCCTATGAAAGTTGAATGAGTATGCAGCAAACTGATTGGAATACTTATGAGCTTACCATTCGGCATTTGTCTCCACAAAAAAGGAATTGAATCCACTGCCACTTCATTATGTGAACAACGAACTTCCGAGATTTGAGTTGATTATGTCTGTGCGTTTCGTTTTCCGACTGAGGTTGAGGAAGGAAGTAATGAGTTGGATTTTTCAAAAGGGGCGCGTCTCCGAAAAGAAAATGACAAACTCGGTCCCTTTGAGACGAAGTTGAGGAGCGTAAGAACAGCCGAACATTGAATTAGGTGTGGCACAAATGTCAAAGAAACCCTGTGTACTTCGACGGTTGGGTTCGTTTCTACAAAACGGAGACGATAAAATTATATTACGTTCAAAGCCGTACTCGTTCTTTCAAAAGCGGCAGCAGATCAAACTCAGCCCACGGAACGAGTCACACATGATGAGGGTGTCGTTTATATTATTGTCCTAGTGCATATCAAATATTATATTGATCCGTGACTGCAGCGAATGGGTTGGAATTATAGGTAAAACAGCTAACAGGTGCTCAATAATAATAATAGTTAATAAAGTATGAGCTCATTGTTTCTATCCAATGTTTAGTTGGGACGGGTCTGGTTGTCCTATTTTATGAATTCAAGATATATTTAATTTATGAATTTCATAAAAAATATAATCAAATTGCCGCTGGCTGTAACATAACCGTGATTTCAAGGTGGTTTTCCAAGTCCTACGTACATTTCGACCGTTCTGTTTTCAAGCGGATTGCGAATCACTCGTACCGGTGACGTCACAGAAGCTGGTCATTCGTGCGATCATAATTCCTTTGACGGATTTCAGGAAGGAGGTCAATTAACCTAGCAAAGCTCCACCTCTCAAATTCAGAATTTCGTAGCCTTCAAAGGCGCATTCCTGTTCCCCTTCGAAGTCTCTCTAACCGGTGAGGTTAGCCAGGAATTCAAGATTCTCCAACTCATTCGTAAACGAGCCTTTGTGATGTCCATTGCATCTCATTAAAGTGCCAAGTCATGTACTTTCAGGAGCATCCGCATTCTTGAGAGAAAAGGGCCCTTTTGTAAAGCCTGAGAGTCAAAGGATACCTAAATATAATATGTTGAGCGATCATAAGACGCGCTCCAGTTTTTCTAAAGATTAATTCGGAAATATGCTCGTTTCATTCCGCATCTAAATGATACCCCACACGCCTAGGTATCCAAAAATATCGAAATAAGGAGGTAAGTACCCATTTTGACCCATAATTACCTCCAGTAGGCACCAAGTAGTCCATGGCCTTACGAAGATGACTGAACGTTGCCGATTCTAACCTCCTTTTGCGGGATCTCTTATCAGCCATTTTTCTCTTATCATTTGTTATCTACCTCAAAACTAGTCACGGTTTACACTTCGTTTCTACTCAGTTTATTCTTGTTTTCTTGTGATCGCGAAGAAACGCATTAGAGAGAAAGATATCCCTGAAGATCCCTCATGAAGTGATTCTCGACAGTGTTCATGTATATTCCATATTACATATTCTCACCAAAACGACGTGTGATTTCCTCATGAAAATTTTGAATTCCACAAACAACGATGAAACAGTTTCCTCGGAAAAAATACCCAAAATCGGCAACTTTTGGCCGTTTTCGGAAAATCTGGAGCGCATCATGTCCTGAATCAAGAAATTTCCCCTATCTTTGCGAATTTAGATTCGGGGATTTTCAAAATAAGGAACCAACAAAATAGGGTGAATTCAGATGGCAGGATGGTCGACTATGGAATATTCGAAATTCCGTTCATGGGCAATAGACCCAATTTTGAACTGCTCAAAATGACGTAAATATAAAATAATAGCGTAAAAAATGTTTTTTAACTCATATTAATTATTTGTACAAAATTGCATGTACTTGACATCTTTAGTTGGTTAGATGGCCATATTGGGTGGAAGTGTACATGTACCACGACTAGGAGAAATCATAACCATTTCCAGAATTCCGCCTTTATTAGGTGTTTCGTTTTCCCCATTTTACTAAAATAGTTTGTGATCACGAGCCTGGCCGAAAAACAGTAGAAATAAGGAATATGGAAATAATCTATTCAAAGCCCGAAGTGCATTTTGTGATCTATAGATCAGACATTGGACCAGGAGTATTGGAAAAAGGGGAAAACGGTGGGTTTGGAGTGTCCAGGACTTATTCCAATCGATTCGGCGTCTAACATTTTGTGAAAAATGATACCCCACACGCCTAGGTTTTTAAAAATCTCGAATACCCACATTCAAAATAGGTAAGTAGGTACCTTAATTTTGGCTCATAACCTCTTCTGGTGAGCGCCAATCATTCTGGAACCTATCCTATTGAATTTAGCGTCCTAAGAATAGTGGAAAATTGTACCCCACATGCCTAAGTTCCAAAAATCTCGACATCCCACATTCAAAATAGGTAGGTAGGTACCCAATTTTCTCCCCACAACCTCTCCCGGTGGGCGCCAATGTTCTGGAACCAGTCCCATTCGATTCCGAGTCCAAAATTTAGTAGTAAATGATACCCCACTTGACAATGTACGAAAAATCTCAAAACTCCACTTCCAAAATAGGTAGGTAGGTGCCCATTTTGACCTGTACCCACCCCCAGTAGGCACCAATCAGTCCAGGGCCCATCTCAATGTATTCAGCGTTCAAAATTTAGTGGAAAATGACGCCCCCACACTCCTGGATCTACTTGCCTGGATTAACTTGCTCTTGTATTCTGTCGTTCCAAAACGTCCAATATCGCTGACGGACGTCAAGCCTGGCAACGCACAGACGTTATTTGGCAAGTTTAATATGACGTCCTAAGGAGCACAAGGAAGATACTGCTCAAAAAGGTGAAAGATGACAACAGGCAGCCAATGCACACATCAGACATCAGAGGAAGAAGTCTGAAATCGTGGAGAAACTGCAGCGTTGGCCAACGGTATCTTCAGCGCAACAGCTTGTTCAAGTATGCCTGGGGTAGATTTTTCCGTATGAAGCCTCATCTCTTGGGCAAATGACCACCACCTACTTACCTCTCTGATCTCCTTTGCAGTACACGGTTTGGGGAAAAAACATGGGATATTCGACGTCTTATTAGTCTTTTGGTAGTAAGGCGACACCAGATTTTCAATTTGTATGCAGCCTGTTCCAAAGGAAGCTTGTCTTTCTCTCTGGCAAGAGCGAATGAGTCTTCGATTTCCGATGGAAAGGCCCAACTTCCGTCCTCCCCGAGGAGTTGAAAAAAAAGGAGTACGAAGGAAAAGCCAACGTGCGGAGGGGAAGATTACAGTGGCGGAGGTTTTTCTTGAGTCTGGATAGAGACCAAAGAGCTTTCAAGGCAAATGGCCCGAGTGCGGTAATATCGCCGAGGTTTAATCACGGGGCCCTTTACGAAAATGATGGGAGGGCGTCCCAAGAGAACGACGTGAGATTGCTTGCAAAAAGCGCGGCCCACTTCTGCTAACTGCGGCTACGTGCTGATTAATATTTATCGGCATGACTTCTCTAAAAAGCTTTTCATCTCTCTTGGTGGAGCGTTGTTCTTCCACTTTGCCTACGCCTACAGGCTTACAAAATTGCTTTTAATATAGATACACTGCACTTAACCCATTTTTGGCTTTGAAAGACACAACTGTTCGGCCAACAACACCTGAAACACATCAACTGCTGAAAGTTGTCTTCGTCTCAAGAATTTGATTACAGTGATGATCAATGGAGGACTTGAGTAGTGTAATCCTTAAGTACCTTTAGTACCTTACATCAATCAAGAACACGAGGAAAACTGGAGGAGGAGATTTGTCGGGTCCAATAACGCCCAATTCTACAAAACCATCCAACCCAACCCCCAACAAGTGCCGTGGTTCCCAAAAAAAAGGTATCGAGAAACCCCTTGGACAAAAAATTTTTCGCCTGAGAGTAAACTGTTGAGTCTGCGACGCGTTCCTAAACCTCATCAACCTACAGGAAACGGCCCGATGTCGAAAATGTAGAGTTTCAATAGGATCACTTGAACACAGAATTATGGAGTGCCATGATTACAAAAGTCCAAGAGGAGTGTTGTTCAGTTCTATTGCGAGAAAAATAAACATTAATCTAGAGTATCGTGCCAGGAATTCACTAACCAACAGGAAACATGCTGAAAGCATTCAGTACTGAATGGATCTAAAGTGAACGTCCGTCTACAAAACAGATTCCATGGATGAAAATTTTTTTTCCATGAGCGATTCCCAGTTTTTTTTTTAATTAAAAAAAAAAAATCAAATTCTAACATTTGATCAAATGCTTAGGAAAGTAGTCAAAAAACGCTGCAAATTCTTACAAGTCTTCTTGGGTTGGTTATTCCTCGGACAAGGCACAAGGAGACTCATTTCTTCAACATGGGGGAAATGGGGAAAACAGTGGATGCGGCGGGTCCCCGACCCATTCCAATCGATTCAGGATCCAAAATTTTGTGGAAAATGATACCCCACACGCCCAGGTACCAGAAATCCCGAAAACACATATTCAAAACGCTGCCAATTTCTTCACAGGGGTTGGTTATTCATTGGACCAGATGCAGGAGACTTATATCAATCGATTCGGCGTCCAAAATTTAGTGGAAACGGTACCCCACACGCCTAGACTACAAAATAACACAATAATCCATTTTTCGAAATACACATTTTGACCCCTACCCCACTCTAATTTGGTCCGATCGGGTTGAACGTTTTGAGGACCAACTAGAGCCATGAACGGACCCCTGACCTAAATTTCAGATTTCAAGAAAAATTGCTTCTACCAATGTCGGCGTTGACGGCAGATGGCGTACGTTGGACGGACATTTGCTAATTTTGATCTAGTCACCTTCAAATGTCCAGAAAAAACTTTTTGTCCGAACCGGAGAGGTTGGCTTTTTGCATGAAAACATTGCTTGATTATTCAAGAAATAAACAACCAAAAACGGGGAGAGGAGGACAGAAATCGGATTCACCTGAGAAAGATTTATTTCATAAGCCACATTTAATTTGTGCATAATCACTTCATTATACAATGAAAATATTAAAACAATATAAAAAGTCAGGATGAATTTATTTGTAACGTCCATAGGTTAAAAAGTCTTCAAAAAAGTCCTTGTTACTCAGGAGGCCATTCCTGGAAGCTGTAGTAACCCTGATCAGAAGCACACTTCATGGGCGATGGTTAACTCTTTTTAGGTGCGTTGTTAGGCTCCCTGCCCATGCAGCTCTGTAGTCACACTGATCACAAGCATATGGTTTGTAGCCTGGGTGAGTATTCATGTGGCTTTTCAGGTGCCCTGCCTGTGCAGCTCTGTAGTCACACTGATCACAAGCATATGGTTTATAACCTGTGTGAGTACTCATGTGGCTCTTCAAGGTACCTGCCTGTGCAGCTCTGTAGTCACACTGATCACAATGATATGGTTTGTCGCCTGTGTGAGTGAACATGTGGCTTTTCAGGTTCCCTGCCTGTGCAGCTCTGTAGTCACACCGATCACAAGCATATGGTTTGTAGCCTGTGTGAGTACTCATGTGCCTTTTCAGGTGCCCTGCCTGTGCAGCTCTGTAGTCACACTGATCGCAAGCATATGGTTTGTCGCCTGTGTGAGTGAACATGTGCTTTTTCAGGTTCCCTACCCGTGCAGTTCTGTAGTCACACTGATCACAATGATATGGTTTGTCGCCTGTGTGAGTGAACATGTGGCTTTTCAGGTTCCCTGCCGGTGCAGCTCTGTAGTGTAATCTGTAGTCACACTGATTACAAGCATATGGTTTGTCGCCTGTGTGAGTGAACATGTGGACTTCTATGGTCCGTTTCCTTGTTGCTCTGTAGTCACAATGATAACAAGTGTATGTTTTTGTGGTTGTGGACATTTTCCTGCTTCTCCTTTCCTCCATAAAACCAGAAAAGTCGATTTTGACTTGGTCTTGGCTTCAGAACTCCAGTCTAAATATAAACAGAATACAACCCTCTTATGTTCTAAAATGATCAGCAATTATGATGTGAAATGAATAAACAAATGTAATTTCCGAATGTGCAAAACACTACCTTCAAAAATTTCGGTTCTTAGGAGAGTCCAATGAAGATAGTATCAATCACCATGGGCGTCTTCACTAGAAACGTTGGGTTAACTGCGTGGAGGGTTCCACAAGGTTGACTGATTTGAAAGTTACCCTCCACTGGTGTGAGCTGCATGCTTGAGTGAGGGAGAACCGTTATGAGAGCTTGACCTTGATGCGGGGTGGGGGGTCAGGTCAGATGTACTACCACCTACCTGAGGCCCTTCAGCTGTTGGCCTGGTCGGATGTTAGCTTTTACAAGAAATAATTAGGGTAGAAGGTTTCTCGACGAATTCCTACGTTTTTCGGTATGCTGAATCCGAATATAAAGTTTGCCAATAAAAGTATGACGGCTTCACATGAAAATCGGCAAAAGCCTTTAAAATTTCGGACTTGTTTCAGAAAATTGCTCTTATGTTGAAAAAATTAAGATTTATACATTAGTAATAAACACATAAATACGTTAAGTACAAATTGCCTAGTATTTGAGCCTGATAATTCAATCTTGCCATTGTTCCACCATACACCAAAATGTTACTTATGATCTGTACATTATCCTGTAGGGATTTGGAGACTGATTGCCAAAATGTTCCCTGCTGGGGATCCAGGATGCCAGGCCTAGAGATGAATGTACGACCTCTAAAAAAATCCTCGGACCAGGCGCATGGAGATTCATTTCTACAACATGGGGAAAATTGGGGAAACAGTGGGTGTGGAGAGTCCCAGACCCATTCCAATCGATTCAGGGTCCAAAATTTAGTGGAAAATGGTACCCCACACGCCTAGGTACCAGAAATCTGGAAAACGAACATTCGAAATGGGCAGATAGGGACCCATTTTGGCCGCATGGAAACTTATTTAAAAACATGGGGGAAATGGGGAAAACGGTGGGTGCGGCGGATCTCAGACCCATTCCAATCAATTCAGTGTTCATGATTAGTGGAAAATGATACCCCACACGCCCAGGTACCAGAAATCTCATAAACACATATTTAAAATGAGTAATATATACCAAATTTGACCCATAACTTCTTCCAGTGGGTGCCAGTCGTTCTGGGACCCATTTTATTGGATTCAGCGTCCATAATTTAGTGGAAAATGATACCCCACTCGCCTAGATCGCCCAAAATCTCGAAAATTCATTTTTCAAAAAACACATTTTGACCCCTACCCCGCCCAAATTTGGTCCGATCGGGCTGAAAAGTTTTGAGGCTCGTCCTAGGCCGGGAACAGACCCCTGACCCAAATTTCAGATTTTATAAAATTTTCTACTACCTAAAACGGCGCGGACGCCCGACGGACATTGACATTTTTTGATCTAGACACCTTGAAACGTCCAGAAAAAAATTTTGAGCCGATTCGGAGAGGTTGACCTTTTGCATGAAAACATAGGTTGATTATTCAAGGAATAACCAACCAAAATGGTCATTTGAGCGAATGCCAGTCACTTGATAAAATGACTTGGCGTTTCATAAAGTGGCTAGGCATTTCATCAAATGACGGACACTGTTTAGGCATTTGATCAAACAAAATGTCTTCCTTCCCTGAGTTTTCACCTTCGCTCTGTTTCCCCGAAAAGAGCAGCAGAGAAAATGAAAGAACAGAGTAAAAAAAGCTGGAAAACTTGGAAGTAGGTGACAACGTGATAATGAGCGTACCCAAAGTAGACAGAGGGCCACTTGACCACCAGAAAATCCGAGGAGTAATTTTGGACATCAAGAACGACGTTTTTCAGTTGGGGACTAGAGCCGGGATTCTAAAAACGCTGCAAATTTCTACACACAGGTTGGTTATTCCTCGAACCAGGCGCATGGAGACTAATTTAAACCTCGGACCAGGCGCATAAAGATTCATTTCTTCAATTTAAGCGTTTTTTGGAACCAATTGTGACGCAGAACATACATTTCTAAGCAGGAGGAAGGTTTTTGAACTGCCTAAATCCCTTCCGGCGCTACATCAAGAGTCTAGCTTTTTCATGAAATGCCTAGGCTCTTGATGAAATGACTAGTCATCCTTTGAAATGGTAAAAATTTGACTACGACACTGAGTAAGTGACTACGACATTACCACCCTAATTTAATGCTCATATGCTCATATTAAAAAAATTCTCTGTTCTGTTTTTGTTAAAATGCTTCGCCTGAATGATGGATTACCCTTTCTCATATCTCTAAAGCCTCGACGAAAGCCACAATCTTTTTTTTAACACATTTCAATCATCCGACTTCTTGACTCCTCTGAGAAAAAAAGTCGGTTTCTTCAGTGACTTGAGAAACGAGAAGTTGAGAGAAAGAAAATCCTCAACACACTGGGTCGCTCTTTTCAACGAGGATTCTCCAGGGATTACTCAGCAAATCTTTCTACGTGACGTAGGGTTGGCGTCGTGACTATCACGCGAGGGAAGTTTCAAGGGACGGGTATGTTGAACTTTTTGAAAAAGCGACAAAAAATTATCGTCGTTGGCGCGCGAGTGACAATGAAATACGATTCCATTACAGAATTCCACCTAACGAAGGTGCGTTGCAATTTATTATGCGAAGTAACGAGCACCCGCGACACGTTTTCGTGGGTTTCTCCCGTCGAGTGGGAACGTGCGAAATCTCGCAGCAGACGCTCGACTCGTTCGCAGATCTTTTCGCGTAGGAACACTATGTCTAATGGATGTACCGTGACGGGCTGAGTGTTTATCTTGAAGCTGATAAATATTTATGAGTCTAAACAGTTTCCTTCTTGGCGCTGAGTCAAACTGCCATTCTCGCGAAATCCATCTGACGACGATCTACCGCTTCGAATTGGTCGGCCCCTCAGATCAGCAACAGTCCATCAAGCAGATTTAGTACATAAACGCTCAATTTGATGAGGTTTCCATGTCCAGATTTGACAGCAAGTATCGAGATAAGAAGGGCCCAGATTTGAGCGTATTTGTATGTATTTTTCCACAACAGTACAAACAAATTAAAAGAAATTTTTTGGTGGTATTTTAACCTCTCTGAGACCAACAGAATATCGTTAAATATTTGACCACTCAGGGCAGCTCAACTGCTCCGTGCACCAACTACCTACCTAGCGGGAAAAGGATCAACTACCGAACAAGTTGAAATCCTTACTTCATTGAGATGTGAACTACCCGTCTGGATAGAAGAAAAACCTCAAGAAAAATATAGAAGAAATATTACTTTCACATAAACAACAAGCTATACTAACTTATAATGTCATATCAAAATAATGAAGTCCACCTTGCAGTTGTCAACACTGCGAGGCCATCTTTTTTTCTCCCTTCTGATGTTTCGGAATTGTTCTGTTATGGTTGTGAGCTTGTTGAGAACCAAGAATATAGAATCCGATGAGTGGACAGTCATCCTCATACACGAATCCACATAATACCAGTGCTTATCAGTGCCAATCAATTTGACTAGTCTATCGAACAATTACCGCGAGTTGAAATTGAAACTAGGATGCAGGGTGTAGGTGTGGTGTGGGTATTTGAACGGTGAATCGAGTGCTAATGTTATCACAGTGTGCACTAGGGCGAACGGGTATGAAATCGATAGTTTATTCTGCCTGATGACAGCTCTGCGTGTTCTGACAAATCGCTAATTTTAAAACTGTTAATTCTACCACAGTTCCTGCTAAAAAGGAACGAACCTAATAATAAGTTCAATTATGAATAAAATGATTATTTCTTTTGAGCTTCTGTGACAGGAGCGTAGCGTGGCTCTGGAATAGAGCCCCCCCCCCCCTTCCTCACTCCAAATATCCAGAGCCTCCTACTGAACATCAGAAGAAATCCGAAAATTCCTACGCAAATAGCCAATATCCAGGACTTGCCAACAGGAAGGAGACGTGTTCCCTGTAGAGTCCTCCAAGTCCACCCAGGTAATCCAGGAAAGTCTCCTGTCCCTTAGTTCAAAAACGCTGCAAATTCTTTCACAGGGGTGGGTTATTCCTTGGAGACTCATTTCAGTCAATTCAGCTTCCAAAATTCATACCCCACACGTCTAGATGCAGAGCCTTATGACATAACCTCTCCACATTGGGCTGCTAAACTGATGGATTAGGTATACTTGTCACATTGAGGAAATCTAGTGATGAGCGGAGAAAGCATAAAAAATAGGCAATGACTGCAGAGAAAAAGTGTGTGTGGGTTTCCTTCATACCCACAGTGAGCCATCAGTGTGATTACAAGGAGACACAGACAGACATGGACTCGGTCAATGACCTTAGCCATTGCAAACCAAGCAATGGTACACCCAACAGATTCCCTGCATAATTTCTCATTCCATGAAAATATTATACTAACCTCTACCAATCGGTTAAGTATTGATTCAGACTGCCATTGATTTCTGATTAGATCCTACTACAAAGAATGAACTGGTTTTTAATTGAATCTGCCAAAACATGTCACAATTCAACTTTTTGCACTTTTATTCTTTGCATAGGTATTCCTTTCCTTCTGTTTGCCAGGGTACCACCACTACCTGCGCTACCCCTGAATCTATGCCTCTGCTCTATGATCAATCTCAGATTATGGCAAAAAGTATACGTGTACTTGCATGTAATGAGTCATGACCTTTCTGACTATATTGTAAATTTATGTCTGTCTACCTGAATTGCTTTGTTACATATTTCAATAATTCCAATCTTTATGATACAGTTTGTTTAAACATTTCTTGGAAGATACAAATCAGCTAGTAGGAGAACCAATTTAAATTAAATATAATGATTGGATAAATGTTAAGCTGTGCACAAGCGCAACTATCAAACATATTGGCCAAAATATTTCACAAAATGAACAAGTTTTTGAAACGGCGATTGGAATTTTCGTAAATGTTCAATTTTAATGGCATGTTCATGCCTGCTCTTCATACATTATGAACGCTAGGGAGTCCACGGCATAAAAATCACGCAAAAAAGTCATTACTTTAGCGCTAAGTTTTGTCAATACATGACATTGTTAGTTCGAAAGGAAACATTTGTTCAGAATTCATTTTTTTTTTTAGACTTTTTCTGGATTCGCCACACACCTTGCTGCCCATTTCTCAGAGAGAAAAACCTTCAAATACCTAAGTAGTAAGATTCAAGATAAATATCTGATTATGGCAAAATGTACACCACAGTCAAATCGAAGGATCTGACGCCATCTTTCAACTTTGTCAACTTCATCTTCACTCTTGATGTTCTCATTTTCTTGGGACCAAGGGGTTACTTTTTGCCAGATTATCAGTTTCTTCTTTAAATTTCATACACATGTAACGGGGCGGCAGATTTCAAGCGCCCCGTCAAGACACTTCGGCGGCGGGGGATGGAACGACCCCTCTCCCCTCCACACGCCTAACCCCAGCTGGGCGGAAGGCGTGGCCTCACTGGATTGGGTAGGCGATGGGCGGCGCAAGACACCCAGGGAGGAGTAGAAGGGAAAGGCGACGTGACGAGCGGACTGAGAGAACTAACATCAAGCAGTCGTATCCGAACTCACGAGAAGGAAGGTAGAAATCTCTGTTTGCGAACGGAGTGAAGTGAACCGGGACATCGAAGTAAAGTGAACCGGGACATCGAAGTGACCCGGAACATCGAGGCGAAGTGAACCGGGACATCGTAGCGAAGTGAACCGGAACATCCAAGTGAACCGGGACATCGAAGTGAACCGGAACATCCAAGTGACCCGGAACATCGAAGTGAACCGGGACATCCAAGTGACCCGGAACATCGAAGTGAACCGGAACATCCAAGTGACCCGGAACATCGAAGTGAACCGGGACATCCAAGTGACCCGGAACATCGAAGTGAACCGGGACATCCACGTGACCCGGAACATCGAAGTGAACCGGGACATCCAAGTGAACCGGAACATCGAAGCGAAGTGAACCGGAACATCGAGGCGAAGTGAACCGGGACAACGAAGTGAAGTGAAAGTGACCTGAAGGAACGATCGTATCGTGGTTCCTTCAGGGTGAGAACTCGGGAATTGGGAGATCAGCCAATTCCTATCCCGTAACAGTGGACCCCTATTACGAACTGAAAATCCCCCGTCGGACCCGAGTGTTGATTCGTTCGCGCCCGACCGACGGCCAATAGTCTGGGATCTCCACGCACCGCCAGTCGTCGGATCTCCGTTGGAAAGAGCCTCGCCTCCTCCAACCTGGACGGCGTTCCCCTGACCGAAGCCGAGCAGCGAAGAACACATCACCCTGTTGTCTCCATCCAAAGGCGTTGGTGCACGTAAGTGGCGAAATAATTCTGTCTCGTACCCTCGCAACGCGAAAGTCGACTCTTTAAATCTGGCCCAAGCCCTGACGTTTAGTCATTAGAAAGCTGATCGTAGAAATTGTGACTTGTAACCGTAGTGTTGAGTATTTTGTCTGTTGTAGAAAAGCAAAGGGAGTTAGGGGAGAACATTAGCAAAACAACTGTATTTTTCCGTTATTCTAAATCAAACACTCCTGAGCCTTCAGCTACCTCGTTAATTCATTGGCCTTCAGCCCTTCACATTCTACCTACTCACTAATTAGATTAAGTCATAGTCAGTATCCTTCTCGGCCGAGACATTCCATATTTCATATTCCTGACAATTGCGTATTATAAACCACTATTGAACTCTTGCCTTTCACTTACGAAACCCCATTCCTCAGAGCTTAGTCAATTCAGGTGTACTTGGAGTCTATGACCGACCGTCTCCGACATTCCGAACGGTAAGTGAAAGTCTTTAGTCTCCCACTAATTTATTCGCCTAGGTCTATTTCTGGATCCCTAGCCCGTTAGGTGAAACGGCGGGTTACATCTTTTGGTGGCAGCGGTGGGATATTTCAGAAATCTCGATTTCTGTCGTATCCACAACAAGTGATCTTGACCAGGCGAATATTGGTGAGAAAAAGCTCTGAAGGAATTGGGTCGCGTTTTATAATCTCGAAATTTAAATTGTGCTAGTTATAGATTCTGAAATTTAAACTTGTAAGAAGCAAACAAATCGGCCCGAGTGTGAGGAAGCGAGTGAGGAGTCAATTAACTTCAAATCCGTATCATTTTTCTTTCTTTCCATAAATCAAAATTTAACTACTGGCTCAGTATCTAGTAGCATCACTCTCGCTGTAGCCATCTGTGCCGGGACTGTTCCGACGAGCCTTCAGCTCCAATTGACATCCCGATTCCGGACCCGTCATAGCTCTTAACAACTGGGAAGTCCTTTCTCGATTCGTGGGGAAATTATCGGTCCTTGGTGCGCAAGAAAGTGATCTATCAGTTCGGTAATTTTTTTTTATTTAGTTCTTTTGTGCAACAAGTGAGTTCGCGACCATGCAACGAAACAGCAGCCCATCAGTCGAGGGCGAAGCCATGATGAACGCCGTGACGGAAGCGATGAACAAACTGGGCGCCTTCTTCCGCGAGCCTGCGGCCTCTGGCATTCCGCGGTCGTTGTTTATGGAAGTCGACCCATGGAACCCTGATGAGCCGGGTGCTATCACGGCATCCGTGTTCTTCCAGGAAGTGGAGCAAGCAACCCAAGAGCTTGACGAGCACAAGAGACTGCGATTCCTTCGCACCCGCCTAAAAGGTGGAGCCAAGCGATTCCTCCAGGATGGTCTTGGCGAAACCCCGTACACGGCCGTGAAGAAGGCCATACTGGCATGGTATGGCGAGGAAAGTCCCGAGAAGGCGACCATACGACTCTGGACAGCCCAGAGAGACCCCGACGAGTCCATCCGACGGTTTGCAGAACGACTTCTGACCACGGCACGATCGGCTGTCCGAACTGAACCCAACCTGAACGAGGCCCAACGTCGGGAGTGGACAAGACGAAAGGCACTCAGCGCTTTTGTCCGCGGGCAACCGAAAGAACTCCATCTCTACTTGCAGGGTAACCCTCCGGACACCTTGGAGGATGCAGTGGAGCGGGCTGAGGGATGGGAGGACGTAATGAGAGCAAAGCAGGACTACGATGCTCGATGGGACATAGCCGCTGTCAGCGGATCAAGACCTTCGGAGCCCAAGAAATGCTACTCTTGCGGAGAACCAGGGCATTTTGCAGCAAACTGCCTGCAAAAACCCAGAAGCCCGCTCCGCTACCCAACCAAACCGGCCACGTTCGGCGATCACCAGTTGATACCGGTGCCGACGAAGTTACCACCGACCGTCCCAGTGCTGCCCTGTATGTACTGTGGTGATATGTCCCACTTTCCAGTGAGTTGCCCCCACGGACTCTACGCGGCCTTGTTCTGCAATTTCTGTGGATCCCGTGACCATCTGGAGGCTGATTGCCTGAAGAAGAAGAAGACCCTGCCCATCTCAAATCCACGAATGCACCAGGTCAGAAACATCAGCACGACCCAGGAAACCCAAGCCAATCTCGCGACAAATAAGGAGGACGAGCCAACCATTGAAGTCCACGGAGACGAGCTGGTGGCCTACCAGACCGCTGTGAATTGTGTCATGAGGCCCATGATACTGATCACCGCCGGCTTGGGGAAGGAATCCCGGCGAATGGTCGTGGATACTGGTGCTGCAGTGTCTGTCCTATCAAGACCTGTGCCTGGCATTGACATCCGCCCAACAACGTTGGAGCTGTGGGGTGCCGACGGACAACCACTGCCCGTGCTGGGGATCCAGGAGGTACGTACCACCATCGGTCTGGTTACGATTACGCACGCATTCTATGTCTTCCGACGACCTGACTCCGGCTTGGATCTGATCGGACTGGACCTCCTGAGGAAATTACCCCTTGGCATACGCCCGGATATCGGCGTAGTGGAGATGAAAGAACCCACCACTGGGAAGATGATCTCCATCGGCGTGGTCGCCACTGACCCGGACCTCCACAGGCACATCCGTCAACTGAAGGGCGACGGGATGGCGCGAAAAGCCCAGAAAACCGCTCAAGCCACGAAACCCGACACCGACAACAACTACCAGGGCGGGCCAACAGTCGCTTCAACATCTGCCAAAGCCTCCGAACCTAGCGTCGACAACAACCACCAAGGCCAACTGACCACCAAACCAACACCACCCAGAAAGCAGCCGGTGGTACACCCTCCGATGTCCGATGTAGCAGAGTTCCCAATTAAGATCCGGGACAATCCCCCTTCAACCTCTGAATTGAAGCACCAGGTGCATCAGCATCTGACTCATCTGGCAGGACCCGACTACCAATTGGTCAAAGACGACCTGAGCCGTGTTCCTGTTGGCACCATCATATTAAGTTTGCCAAAGGAACTTCTGATGGCAGCCCAATCCTTGGACCCCTGGATCTCCACCCTGACTGCTGACCCAGAGAAGCATCGACTAAAGAAGGAGGAAGAAGTCTGGAGGAAGGAGGTCGATGTGGATGGCCAGCGGATCACGGTGCCACTGATTCCATCCACCATGCGGCGCTGGTTCCTGATCAATTGTCATCAACATCAGTGGGCCGGGCACCCTGGCATAGAAACAACCACCCGTGTCGCAAGGCGGTACGGGTACTGGAAGAAGATGGTACGTGACGTCCGAGAGTTCGTCCAGAAATGCCAGGAGTGCCAGGAGAGGAACACTCCCCCAAATTTGACACCACCAATCCAGAAACCCGATGTCAATTACGAGGTCCAGGATGTCCTGGGGAAGACCACGCGTTACCACCTCAGCAGGCTCAAGCCAGCGTTTATCAACAGCGTGCCAGACGACGCCGTCACCCCCGACGTAGCGGAGGAACCGCGCCCACCCGAGAGCCCTGCCCCTCCACCTAGCGAAGATAGCGGAGGGACGTGGTTGTTGGACCCCCTTGAGTGGCCGGAACCAGTACGGACCGAAGAAAATCCTGAACCTGGAGCCCAGGGCCCTGGAAGATCCTCCAGCCGAATCCCGATTCCGATTAGGACGGCGTCCAGTCCATACGGGCTAAGACCAAGGCGCAAAACGATCGACTACGCGCAGCTCCACGCGGGGAAGATGTCAACACCTCGAACGGGATGAAGCAATTGAAAAAAAAATGAAAAAAAAAAAAAAAAAAAAAAAAAAAAAAAAAAAAAAAAAAAAAAAAAAAAAAAAAAAAAAAAAAAATAATTTTTCAAGTTTTGTGGTATACTCGTAGTTTGTGAAATAGAATAGGGAATGTCTTACCTGTAGAATAAAACGCACAACACCAGTACTCACCTTGTTTGATTAATGACCGTGCCTCATGGGTCGGGACAGGACTGCCTTGCCACTCCCCTCTTTTCCTTTGTTTTTTTCTTCGTAATGGCAGCAAAATCGAGGGTGTGAAATGTGTGAGTTGGAGTGTGAGAGTAGACTAAAGAAAGGGCCGGTTTGGATGTTTCACAGCATAGTAGGGAAGTAGAAGATAAGACCAGCGGAAGACACATCTCGCCCATCCAACATACCACCTTGGAACATCCGCGCCAGCGTACCTTCGACGAATGGGAGCGTCCTGTGCTGCATCTGCACAAAACGACAACACCCGCCGACAACCTACCGCTGCGATGGCTGTAAAGTGATGTGGAATCGGCTGGTGAGAAAGTGCCGGAACCTACGACCCACGGATCCCGCCTACCCGAAGCCCTGCTCCATCGCCGAACACGAAAAGGACCGCCCACCAACCTGTGCCGCTTGTAGACGCTGGCGGTACGAGCAAGCGTGGATAGCAGCCAAACGACCTGACGCAATGCCCATCGCACCAGTCACCCCCCCCCACCGGAAGGAAAATTGCCGAGGTAGACCTCGGCCTCCGAAGATCGGAGGGGTGTAACGGGGCGGCAGATTTCAAGCGCCCCGTCAAGAAACTTCGGCGGCGGGGGATGGAACGACCCCTCTCCCCTCCACACGCCTAACCCCAGCTGGGCGGAAGGCGTGGCCTCACTGGATTGGGTAGGCGATGGGCGGCGCAAGACACCCAGGGAGGAGTAGAAGGGAAAGGCGACGTGACGAGCGGACTGAGAGAACTAACATCAAGCAGTCGTATCCGAACTCACGAGAAGGAAGGTAGAAATCTCTGTTTGCGAACGGAGTGAAGTGAACCGGGACATCGAAGTAAAGTGAACCGGGACATCGAAGTGACCCGGAACATCGAGGCGAAGTGAACCGGGACATCGTAGCGAAGTGAACCGGAACATCCAAGTGAACCGGGACATCGAAGTGAACCGGAACATCCAAGTGACCCGGAACATCGAAGTGAACCGGGACATCCAAGTGACCCGGAACATCGAAGTGAACCGGAACATCCAAGTGACCCGGAACATCGAAGTGAACCGGGACATCCAAGTGACCCGGAACATCGAAGTGAACCGGGACATCCACGTGACCCGGAACATCGAAGTGAACCGGGACATCCAAGTGAACCGGAACATCGAAGCGAAGTGAACCGGAACATCGAGGCGAAGTGAACCGGGACAACGAAGTGAAGTGAAAGTGACCTGAAGGAACGATCGTATCGTGGTTCCTTCAGGGTGAGAACTCGGGAATTGGGAGATCAGCCAATTCCTATCCCGTAACAGTGGACCCCTATTACGAACTGAAAATCCCCCGTCGGACCCGAGTGTTGATTCGTTCGCGCCCGACCGACGGCCAATAGTCTGGGATCTCCACGCACCGCCAGTCGTCGGATCTCCGTTGGAAAGAGCCTCGCCTCCTCCAACCTGGACGGCGTTCCCCTGACCGAAGCCGAGCAGCGAAGAACACATCACCCTGTTGTCTCCATCCAAAGGCGTTGGTGCACGTAAGTGGCGAAATAATTCTGTCTCGTACCCTCGCAACGCGAAAGTCGACTCTTTAAATCTGGCCCAAGCCCTGACGTTTAGTCATTAGAAAGCTGATCGTAGAAATTGTGACTTGTAACCGTAGTGTTGAGTATTTTGTCTGTTGTAGAAAAGCAAAGGGAGTTAGGGGAGAACATTAGCAAAACAACTGTATTTTTCCGTTATTCTAAATCAAACACTCCTGAGCCTTCAGCTACCTCGTTAATTCATTGGCCTTCAGCCCTTCACATTCTACCTACTCACTAATTAGATTAAGTCATAGTCAGTATCCTTCTCGGCCGAGACATTCCATATTTTATATTTCGAACAATTGCGTATTATAAATCAATATTGAACTCTTGCCTTTCACTTACGAAACCCCATTCCTCAGAGCTTAGTCAGTTCAGGTGTACTTGGAGTCTATGACCGACCGTCTCCGACATTCCGAACGGTAAGTGAAAGTCTTTAGTCTCCCACTAATTTATTCGCCTATGGTCTATTTCTGGATCCCTAGCCCGTTAGACGAAACGGCGGGTTACACACATGAAACAAACCACTTCTTATTTACCTTTTGTTCCATGAATATAGATAACACTGGATTTGATGATTGAACAACACATTGTCACATGCATGCATTATATTCTCTGTTCTCAATGAGTTTACTTCTAACACCAAACATCAGATCAGAAGGGAGGTAACAACATGGGCACAGTGTTGACAACTGCAAAGTGGACTTCACTATTTTGATTCGACACTATAAATTAGTATAACTTGTTATGTATGTGGGAGTGATATTTCTTTTATATTTTCTTAAGGTTTTTCTTCTACCTCAATGAAGTAAGGATTTTGACTTGTTGGGTAGTTGATCCTTTTCCCGCTAGGTAGGTAGTTGGTGCAGGGAGCAATTGAGCTGCCCTGAGTGGTCAACTATTCAATGGTTTTGACGCCAACAATTCTACACCAATAAGGCGACTACAGAAAGACACTACTGGAAAAATATGATTTTGCTGAAATGTTTCAAAGGTCTAAATAATAATTCTGCAAATATCCGCAGAGTTGCCTCGAAAATTTCCTGTGAAACGTTCGCCATTTGTTCCCATTGACTGGAATCCCAATGGAATATAGGAATTTCCATACATTCATTACCTATTCTCTCACATATCACATTTCTACATGCTCAACTAAATGCGCCATCGTCGTATGAACGGTATTAAAGAAAATCCAACGGAAAAGCGGCATTTTCCCGAGGTCTCGAAAAGTTTCAAACTCCTCGCAAAAGCTGGCTCGAGTTCAAAAAAAGGATTTGGTGACTTTTGGGCGCCGAACCCCCAATTTATAACACCCCGGCTGAAGGGTTTGATCCTTTCCAACAATAGATGGGAGGGGTTGAATGAAACGTCGTAAATCAGTTGTGTCGATGAATCATTTTTTGGTACGACCCGAAACTGAAAGCCTATGAATAAAATGAGAGGAAATAAACGGGTTCGAACATCGAAGTCGAAGAAACTCTTCGGTATTGTGAATAGCATGCGTATGCATAGATTACCTCCCTCTTTTGTTTGGCCACTTC
Source organism: Cyrtorhinus lividipennis (assembly GCA_019603395.1). Taxonomy (NCBI): domain Eukaryota; kingdom Metazoa; phylum Arthropoda; class Insecta; order Hemiptera; family Miridae; genus Cyrtorhinus; species Cyrtorhinus lividipennis. The sequence goes on from CM034004.1 coordinate 25,139,950, forward strand.
ATCATGAACCAATTTCAGGTCAAAGCGAACGTATATTTAAATAAAATTCATACGCATACCCCCATACCAAAAACTCAACACAGATTGTCTCCAGATAACAATTTTTGGTTCAGGTTCTGAGGTTGGGGTCAAAATGTGTTTTTTGAAAAATGGGGTTTCGATATTTACGGCGATCAAGGCGTGTGGGGTATCATTTTCCACTAAATTTTGGACGCTGAATCTAATGAGACGAGTCCCGGGACGATTGGTGCCCACCGGAAAAGGTTATGGTCACAATGGGTATCCATCTACCCATTTTGAAAGAGGGTTTTGAGATTTCTGGTCCCAGGTGAGTGGGGTATCATTTTCCACTAAATTTTGGATGCTGAATCTAATGAGACGAGTCCCGGGACCCTGATTGGTGCCCACCAGAAGAGGTTATGGTCACAATGGGTATCCGTCTACCCATTTTGAATGAGGTTTTTGAGATTTCTGGTCCTAGGTGTGTGGGGTATCATTTTTCACTGAATTTCGGACGCTGAATCTAATGGGACGAGTCCCGGGACCCTGATTGGTGCCCACCAGAAGAGGTTATGGTCACAATGGGTATCCGTCTACCCATTTTGAATGAGGTTTTTGAGATTTCTGGTCCTAGGTGTGTGGGGTATCATTTTACACTAAATTTTGGACGCTAAATCGGTTAAACTGAGTCCCCATGCTCCTGGTCCGACGAATAACCAACCCCTGTGAGAGAGTTTGTAGCGTTTTTTTCGGTGCCAATTTGTTTCCTGAATAAAAAAGGGCACTAAATCAATAGAACGGACGGAGAAATAATAATAATATCACAGCAACGAAGAATTTTAATTTTGTACTGCTCCGCAATATCAATGCAATTTCATTTCTATTTTTATACGACTCTGTGGCAGGCACTGTCAGTTCGAAACAGTGGATTTGTTTTCAACTCAGTTTAACCGTCTAGTAGAGCTTCACATAAAAAAGGAACCCTTATATCAAAATGGAAATGAGCTTGGCCTCTTCAACGGCAAGCAGCGAACCAAAAAATTACGTCCTCTTCCCACACTAGCGGGATATTGCCTCAGCACAAGCGTGCTCGTTTTCATGACTGAAAACGAGCTCACATCGGATCTACGTTCATTCTCAAGAAAACAACGAATATTCGCAGGGCGAAATGATGGTCACCAAGATGAACGAAGTAGCACAGTAAACAACAAGATTCCTGACTCGGATTTTTCCCCCTCTTTCCCGGTTATCGGTGGGAATTATCAGGTATCAAATGAGTCAATTAAGTACCGGCCATTTGACGCATAATTTTTCTCCTATAATCAAGTTGTTAACAATCTCGTTCAGATTCTATGGAATGCAGCTTTGGACTGTCATGCTAAACATGCTCTTAACCCTTGACCCAATGTTCACTGCTGTAGAACCGCCACACGAGTCGTTTTTGATGAGTTCTAACATTGAAACAATATCCCCTGACAACAATGCAATCAGGCAGAGAGTTTTTAAGGTAAATTAACACGGATGCGGATAAGGCGTCATGCGGCTAATGCGTTCGTCAAGCTTACTAGCAAGATCCCACCTAACCTACAAGTATGTTACATTAATGTACTTAATTTATAATTGAATTGAGGAGTTAATCTTCCAATAGTCGCGCCCGTTTGTTGTATACACAGAATAAATTCAAGTCTTCTAATCAGCAAAAACACTTGGTTTTGGTAAACAGCTGTTAACAGCTCACAAGGGTTCTCACAAAAATAAATTTCATATAAAAAAAGCTGCTAATTCTTTCACAGGGGTTGGTTATTCGTTGAAACAAGCGCATGGAGACAAATAAGTGACCCATAACCTCTTCCAGAGGGCGCCAATCGTTCCGTGACCCGTCTCATTGGATTTAGCGTCCTAAATTTAGTCGAAAATGATACCCCACACGCCTAATTCGCTGAAAATCGCAAAAACCCATTTTCGAAATACACATTTTGACCCCTACCCTGCCCAAATTTGGTCTGATCGGGCTGAAAAGTTTATTATATAAGGAATAACCAACCAAAAACCATCGAACGGAGACGCAAGACGAACGAAATGAACGAACAAAATGCAGTGGATTCGGGCGCGATGAAAATTGGAGATAACATGAGATAACAAAAATGGCGGGGCGTGCTGCGCTGAAACCCACTGCGGAAAATATCTAAATTATTTGACTGATACAGTCCACTTCACCAGCGTTTCCTGCAGCTTACCGGTGGAGCCAATCAGCTGAAGAAAGCTAAAGAATGTAATCCCCTCCAAACTACATAGTTGCTATTGACCAACTGGCGACGCTAGCGCTGCGAATGGTAGACAAGGTAAGCTATGGATAAGAGCTAAAAGCGGCATCAGCCATGTTG